>MWMN01000085.1:15464-53440 GCA_002968875.1 Cordyceps cicadae | reverse complement strand
CCCCTTCTCCCCGCCCCCCGGAGCTTTGACGCTGGTTTTGGTTCTTGAACTACCTGAGCCTCCCAAAAAGAGTTCCCCCTTGCTGCAGTTTTCCATTCCACGGGAATACGCGACGTGGGTCAATTGACGCCTCAAACAGAGATAGCGGGAAGCCATTCTGCACAGGCAATCATCAGGGACGCCATCTCACAGACTACCAGGGTACTAGTTTGCCCAGACGCTCTCCACTGTTGTCAATAAAATCATCGATATATGCCCAAGCCTTTAAACAAGATATCTTCCTTTCACACGGCTCTGGGATGGACGTTTCACAGAGTGCTATGTCGTCTTCTCCCCCCCCAGCCGGCTGCCGTGCGTCCGGAAAGAAATAACCTCTCTAATCTTCCTTTCCTCGCCTCATCTCCCTGCCTGAACGGATCCCGCTCCGAATACAAAGGACTTGCTTGCCTGCCAACCTGCTTCTTTCTTGTTGTGCGTACACGCAGCTGCAACAAACCTTACACGCTCTTCTTTCGCCCTTCTCTACCTGACCTTATGCCGCAAGGTATGTATGCGCAACAGCATCCTGTTGGTATCTCCTCGGTCCGAGACCGGGACCATACCCTCGAGCGATTACACCCCCGTCTTGTCCGAATCCGCTGACAAACCTGCAGCTCACATGCACTCAACCACCCAGTTTGGTCAGCTAGACTGGCCACCATTCTGTCCGGTCATGCCGTGCTCTGACAAGACGTCTTCCAATCAGTTGCCGATCTCAGTCATCGATCCGCATGACCCGTCGTTTCTTTCGTTTCTCCAGGATCCATACGACAGCCAAGGACTCTACTATGGCATGAGCTTCAACAACCAGAACCATGAGGCCAACTCGTGCACTTCCCAAAAGTACGCAGAGGGTCTATCAGCGGCCAATTTAAACACCAACCTTTACCCGGTCCAGCCCTATTCACTGCGCAAGCCTGATGGGTCAACGGCACCTGTGCAGACTGAGGAGCCTGGACGCCCACCCGCTCACCTGCTACACCAGACCCCTGTCGACTTCAAGGAGGAGATGTTGCGGAACCGGCACATTGACAGCCACGAGAACACATTCATGGAGTGGGTATACCCGAACGAAAAAGAGTCTCCCGCCCGGAGCTTCGGCGAGGATACGGTGCAATGGGGTAGCGACGCCATGTTTGACAACACGGAGTCGAGAGCGACCCGGCGCCGCGTCGGTGTGCGGCAACTCACCCAGTTCAGACTGCAATTAATGCCGGAAGACGAGGAGGAGGAGGAGGAAGAGGAGGAGGAGGAGGAGGAGGAAGAAGAAGAAGAGGAGGAGGAGGAGCAAGACGCCGAGGCGGAAGACGCGCGCTCAACAGGAGGACGGTCGAGCCAGGCTCGAAGTCCGGGGGCGTCGACGGCAAAGGGTCGTCGCGGCCGCGGCAAGCGAAACGTGCCCAAGAAGGTGTACGCGGAGAGCAGCGCGGCCGCGTCGCCGGTCGCGGGGCCGCCGGGGTCGAAGCGCGAGCCCAAGGGGCAGCGGAAGAAGCTGACGATTGAGCAGAAGCGCAGCAACCACATCCGGCACGAGAAGAAGCGGCGCGGACTGATACGGGACGGGTTCAATGAGCTGACGGAGCTGGTGCCGGAGCTCCGGGGAGGGACGTGGTCGCGGTCCAGGATCCTGTTCCGGGCGGTCGAGTATCTGAAGACGGTGCTGGAGAGGAACGAGGCGCTGCAGGAGCAGCTGCACGTCGTGAACGGCGGCGGCCACGGGAGGGGTTGAGGGAGGGGTGCTTTTTTTTTCTTTTTTGCTGCTGGTCAGGTTGGCGGTAATGGGAGGCTTGGATTGTACAGGAGCTGATGATGCCTTTTTGATAATGCCCAATTCGATGCTGTTTCTCTATAATGTTCACCTTTCGGTTCATGGCCGTTTTGGCGTAGACTAATGAGATTGGCCGCCGTGGAAAGGAGTGAGGTGGTGAGTGGCGCGCCTGGGTAAGGAGCTTTGGGCAAGTGTGGGCAGGGACCCGAAACCTTAACCATTCGCATGTCGTCCGTATATGGTAATAGTCAGGGACCGTCTGGGGTCAAGTTCAGCCGGGCAGCATAGCATGGACAGCGAGCGGCAGGGGAGGCGGGAGAGCCGGGGGCGGGGGAGGAACGCTCGGACAGCGATCCATTCCGTAAAAGGATGTTGGTGGTTGATCCCTTTGGTGGGTTCTGAAATGAGATCATCTCGGCAGACAAAGCGCGTCGTCATGGCTGGATGACGGAACATGTCCGAGCGCTGCTGTACATGTAAGTCGACTGAGTTGACGCCGTGCTGGCTGACCAAGTCAAGCCAGGTAGCTATTATGATACATGCATAGATCGATGGTATCGGATTTGGCGCCCTCTGGCCTTGGCAGGGATTGCCCGGCGCAGAAAGATGAATACATGCATGCATGAATGTATGTATCCATCTTTATATATATACATGCATAGATACACTCAGCTACACAGACAGACACAGCTACACACACACACACACACACACACGCACACACACACCCACCCAGCCTTTGCGACTCATCGCGTGGCCGTCCAGACCGGGAACCTGCCGGCCGGCCGGGCAAAGAACTGCCCGACGGGCGAACATGACCATGTCCAAGTGTGTGCCCCGGGCCAGTCTGCCTTTTCTGCCAGTGACTGCGTGAGCTCCTAGGTTAGGCAAGTGTTTATCTTGATTAGATTTTGTCCAGATGTCCAGATGTCTGGATCAATGTGGTTTGGTTCGTTCCGTATAGATTCTATCTGGGTGTCGGGATGAAGTGGTTTGTGCTGTTCCGTATAGTCTAGGGAATGCACCACCGTTGGCAACACAGCCTCTGAAATCTTTCAATGTTTTATTTATTTCATTGCATTGTATTTCATTCTATTTCGTCCTCCTTCACTCTTTGTCAATACACTCGAGAATGCCTGAGCCACAGACCGTCGCCCCCCGCCCGCACCGTCGCACTACAAGCGAGCATCCCCAGATTCGACGAGTATCACGTAATAAATATCCCACCAGCATCCGGTGTCCGCAAGCGAGAGACGGCCTAAAAATAGCTAGTCAGGCCACCGTTATGCGATGCTCGGGCGCTGAAGCTGCCATGCATCCATCACGACGGGCAGGCAGGAGAGTCTGTGCGGACGCAGGGTTGACTAGATCAAATTAAAAGCACCATTTTTTTGAACGATTCACCAATCCAGGGGGCTATTTGGACTAGTGACCGTAGCGACATGCTGTATAAACTATACATAAACAAACACACTGCGACAAAAACATGTGGCAGCCAACGTGGACTAGTCATGGTTCTACCGCAATGCTGATACAATCTGTGTCCTTTTGGTAGAGACAAGTAGAACCATTCCAACTTCAATCTCTGTGCGCATCTTCCTTCCTCCCGCCAGCAGTGTAGCCTGCTTGTAGCTCCGAGCTTACAGCAGCAGACCGGCAACGGCAAATAGGGCGGCGGCCCCAAGAGGCGCAATCGCGCCGGCGCCGGCAACCACGGGGACACCGGTGCTGACGGTGCTGGTCGTGGTCGTCGCAGCGCCGGTGGCAGCAGCCGTTGACGCGACCGTGATGGCGGCCACCGAAGTGGCAGCAGTAGCCGAGGAGGCGGAGGAGGCGGAGGAGTGCGAGGCGGAGGCGGAGACGGCGGCGGAGACGGAGGCGGAGACGGAGGCGGACTCCCCATCGGCAGCCGAGGAGGTGCCCGACGAGCTGCTGCCGCTGTCCTTGCAGTTGTCCGCGCTAAAGTCGGAGACGCTGGAATCGAGGACCTGCGTGAGGCCGTCGACGAGCTGGGAGGCGATGCTCTGGGCCTCCTGGGGCACCTTTCCGATGACGGACTTGATGAGCGCCTGGGAGGCGTCGTTGACGCTGCCGACCTGGGTGCGGAACAGGACGCACTCGCCGGCCTTCTCCACGGTCGGGCGGAAGGCCTTGAGGTCCGAGGTCAGCGACTCGCCGCTCTTGGTGAGGGCCTGCGCCGGCTGGGTGAGCTCGACGGCCTCGTTGAGGGTCAGCTCGTCCGAGGCGTCGACCTTGGTCTTGCCGTCCTTGAGGGTGGTGATGAGGTTGTTGGAGGCCTTGAGGAGGGGCGCCTGGTCGCCGCTGTACGACTTGACCGAGGATTGGAGCGCCTCGATCTTGCTCTTGACGTCGCTGAGGATGGAGACGACGGCGGCGCCGTCGCGGGCGGCGAGGAGGTTGGTGTTGACGGCGAGGGCACCGGTGACGGCGCAGGCAATGAGGGAGCACTTCATTTTTTTGACGTTGGTGGGTTGGGGGGATGAGGATACAAGTCAGGAAAGAACAAAGAAGAAAAGAAAAATGAAGAGTGCTGCTGAGTTACTGGAGACAGAAACGACTGGCTGAGCAAGGGATGCGAGATGGATGGGTGTAGAGCAGAGCTTGAAACCTGGGCCGCTTGTGGCTTTATTTAAGCCACGACTTGTCTTGGGAGATCTTGTCGGGGAAAAAGAAAAAAGGAGAAAAGAAAGATCAACAGGCTGCTTGATCGGAAATGACCAAAGCAGAGCATGTTGACTCGGTCCTTGGCCTGATTGACATATGTAGTCCACGTTTCCGGCGCCGCCACCAACCAACCCTCGGCTGAACGACGAACTGAGCAGAGTCTGTGGGTTTCTATTGCAAGGCCATGACTTTTGGCCTTGCCATGCATGCATTCTCCCGAGCTTGAAAGCTGCCACACGTGTGTCCGAGGCCCTGTACATCAATCAGTTGATTGACGGGGCGTGGTGTGGCTGCGATGTGATATCATTAGTACTGCATCACGGAATGACGGTGCAAGTGCCACCCACCCCTTAATTCGGCAATGGCTGGCCGTAGATGTTTTTGCTTTCTTAATGGCGTTCTCACTATACCGTTCTTTACTTAGTTTCTTCCCCTCTTCCCCCAGTGTGTCATCTCAAGCTCGCCAACGGAGAGCTTGGGCCGCTCCTGTGGCTGTCCTTGTGCCGAGAAGCAGTTTTGAGGCCTCGGGAGTGCTTGGACGGCTTGTCGACATTAACGAACGGGGTCGTCGTGCCTTTTCCACCGGAATATATCACGCTCTAGGAGAGTGGTCTTGCGGCAGGCAGCTCGAAAACGGAGAAAGTCTGCTGCGAGACTTCTGACAAGCACTAATAGAGTGAAGTTTGCTGGTAGTATGTGATGGGTGGTCAAATATATATGGGGAAAAAATCTTGGACAAGCATCTTGAAGTTGTAGCTGACGGAAGCTGTCGCTGATTTGAATTGTAGCTTATTTAAATTGTAGCTGATTCTCACATTGTCATTGATCTCGGACGCGAGTTTGGTCGAAATGCAGGGATATCTATCATGTGCGATCCTCATCAACTATGCACCACTATTAGACAAAACTTCGCGCGTAAACATGCACTCTAGGTATTTGCATAAATCTGTAAAAATCTGCCCGAAATTGCACCAAGAGCATATTCGCCCGACAGCATGTCCTGCACCGACGCGACGTAGACTCGCTCGCTACCTGGTCGTGTTGATGACAAGACTCTCACTCGCCAATATATTGCACAGAAAACCATTATAAAACTACCCAAGCCGTCACCAAACCAAAAAGAAGAGAGACCAAGACGCTCGAGGAACCGAAAGCGAGTGGTGAGCCGGCGGACGTGACCGTCTCGACGCGCCCGTCGACGCAGTTCTGATCCGAAAAGTCCGTCTGGATCTCCGTCAAGGAATCCGTGATGCCCTGGGACAGTGCCTGGGAGATTTCGAGTGCCGCCTCGGGCACCTTGCTGTTGACAGCCGTGATCAGGCCCGTGGTGGCGTTGTTGATGATGCCGACCTGCAGACGCACCACCTCGCACAGGCGCTGCGTCTGGATCGAGGCCTTGAGCTTGGCCATGCTCTCGGGGAGGTCGTTCGAGAGCGCCGACAGCTTGTGCACGGGGGCGATGAGGTGCACCGTATCGATGTAGGTCAGGTTGCCGGTCGCCCGGACGCGGACGGTGCCGGACTTGACGGCCTGCACGATGCGGTCCGAGGCGAGGAGGAGCGTGGCCGGGTCCGCGGTGCCGTTTTGGGCGACGGCGGTGAGGCCGTTGACGGCGTCGGTGACGTTGGATATCACGGAGGCGACGGTGTCATAGTCGCGGGCGATCAACCGGTTGGAAGGGGAGGGAGAGGAGGTGTCGGCGATGACGAGGCTGGCGAGCGACGCGCAGAGGGATAGTGAGATGCGCATTCTCGGGGGATGGGATATATGTGTGGGAAGGGTTTGATGATGCAAAAGGGGTTGGTCCCAGGTATGGACTCGCCGGGAGCGGCAGTACCAAGCGTCTTGAAGAAAATGGAAAATGGAAACTGTCGAGAAGGGAGGGGGGGGGGGGGGGGGGGGGGGGGGCAGTGTGGAAGAAGGGAGGATGGCGACCAACTCATAAAACAATGCCTTTTCAAAGCAATATAGCCATTCCGAATGGCACAAATGGGGGGACTAGCAATACTATTACAACGGAATAAAAGAATTCAACTACCATATCTCCTGAGTCAAAGAAGCGGCCCCTCGACATTGGCCTTGACTCTATTGGGACTGCTCGAGGCGCTACATATGTGTCCGTCCCCTGCTGCCGAGGATTCTCACACTCGTTGGAAAGAATACTCCCCCCCAAACACGTGATTGTCAAGTTGAAAAAGAAGGATTATAGCATGCACTGAGGGAAAATATGCTTGGCGTGCACGGGACGATCTAATCGCTTCTCTCATAACGCACTTATACGGAGCTTCCCCTGCGGCTTCCCTCATGCGGCCAGCCATTCTACTCCTACTTAACGGCGCTATCCAATTCTCTCTCTCCTTCTTGGACCCCCTCTTCCCGCTAATAATATCCCCAGGCCGAGGAGAGCTTTGACAGAAGCCCTGTTCTTTCCTTCATACTCGCCTGAAACCCTGGCTATTACCTTTCTTTGCACATCCCAACACTGCGACGTGAGCTCAGATCATCATCATCGCGTTTCCCCCCCACCTGTACTCTTTCCCAGTCACGACACCACTTATACATGTGCCCGGTGGCAGCTCTGTTAAATATTCCTTGATTATACTCATTGTCCCCGCTCCCCGAAAAAAAAAAAAAAGACTGTTGAGGCTCAAATCGTTCCTGAAAACGCGGGCATATTGTTTTGGAATCATGCCCTCCCTCCCCAGGCCGATGTCCCGCGTGAGCACGATGAGGTTGGGAACGCAGATGGCGGCCACGAGCAGCATGGTTGAACTGCGCGAGGATTTCTGGTCTTCGGGCGACAAGGATCGAGGCGATGAGTTTATGGAGAGAGGCAGGAGAGAGCCGGTGCGGCTGATTCCGATGCCGACGGCGGATCCTCGAGGTATGTGTTGAGAGGAGGGGTGATGGAGAGAGGCAGGCAGACGGAGGAGGAGAAAGAGAGGGAGGGAGAGAGAGAGAGAGAGAGAGAGAGAGGAAGAGAGAGAGAGAGAGCAAAGCAGCTGACAACCCTCCCCCGTTCTAGATCCCCTCAACCTGCCCACCTGGCGCAAAATGGCCGCCCTCGGCTCCCTCTGCCTCTTCGGCGCCATGGCCGCCGCCGCCGAGCTGGTCCTCGGGGCGATGCTGCCCGTCTTCAGCTTCGAGTACGCCGGCATCGACCCCAAGCTGCTGACCAAGGTGCGCCTGCCCGAGGGCGTCAACGCGCTGACCATCCTCGCCGAGTTCCCCGGCCCGCCCATCTGGCAGGTCTACCTGCTCGCCTCGCTGCCCGTCCTCATGATGGGCGTCGCCAACGTCGCCCTCATCCCGCTCGCCATCGCCGCCGGCCGCCGCCCCGTCCTGCTCATCACCGGCGTCGTCGCCCTCGCCGGCTGCGTCGGCTCCGGCTTCAGCACCTCCCTGGCCACCCACCTGGTCTGCCGCGTGATCCAGGCCGTCGGCGCGGGCACGATCGAGAGCCTGGTGCCCTTCATCCTGCAGGACATCATCTTCTTTCATCAGAGAAACGCGGCCGTCAGCGTCGTGTTTGCGACTCAGGTGCGTCCTCGGGCGGGATACCATGCTGCTCATATTGAAATGTAATAGTAGTCTGACTTCTGACTTTGGCTCGTGTCTAGGGTCTCATCATTGTCGCTCTCGGCGTGGCGGCACCGTACATTATTGGCCACGCCAGTTGGAGAGATATTTACTTTGCCACGGCCATTGCAGGAGCCGTGTTTTGGATCTTTCTCTTCTTTACCCTACCGGAAACCAAGTTTGACCGCTCTGAAGCCGAGAATAGTATGCATCTCCTTCTTTTCCTCTTTTCCCCTCATCTCATCACATTTCATCACATCTCATCACATCTCATCACATCTCATCTCATCACTAACCACCACCACCCCCCTCCCCAGACGGCATCCCGGCCCTGCCGCTCCGCCCCGGCCAGACCCGGCCCGACATCGACCACGCCCGCTACCCCCCGCGCACCTTCAAATCCGACCTCCGCCTCTTCCCGCGCCCCGCGGACTGGCGCGCCGGCCTCGACGCCCTCGCCGCCTGCCTGCGGACCTTCTTCTACCCGCACATGTTCTTCATCACGCTGCTCAACTCGGCCGTCATCGCCGCCGCGCTCGCCGCCGGCTACACCGCCGCGCCGCAGCTCCTCGCCGACCCGTGGAGCTGGGACTTTTACCACCTCGGCTTCTGCCTCTTCCCGCTCATCGTCGCCGCCTGCGCGTCCTTCCTCGTCTCCGGCTGGGGCGCCGACCGCGTCGCCAACTGGCTGGCGCGGCGGCGCGGCGCCCGCGACCCCGAGTTCCAGGCGCTCAACCTGGTCATACCGTGCCTGGTCGGCATCGCGGGCTGCGTCCTGTTCGGCGTCGCGGGGGACGACCCGGCGCGGTACCACTGGATGCTGTTCCTGCTCGGCCTGGGCATGATCGCCTTTGCGTTCCTGGCCTCCAACACCATCGGCATCGTCTACGTCCTCGAGTCGTACCCCCACCTGACGGGCCCGGCCCTGGTCAACATTGCGTCCTTTCGCATGATTGTGGCCTTTGTGCTGTCCTTTCGGGTCTCGGAGTGGGTTGCCGAGCTCGGGTACCTAAAGACCTTTACAATGTATGCCGGCATCCTGGGCGCGTTTACTCTCTTCATCCCCATCATCTACAAATGGGGACCGAGCTGGAGAAAGCGTTGGTCTGGGCTTCCAAAGCCTTGATCAATAAGAAGCTACAGTGGAAAGGGTTGCGACTACAGACGAGCCCAGTGCGGCTGGAGCAGAGAGAGAGAGAGAGAGAGAGAGAGAGAGAGAGAGAGAGAGAGAGCGTGTTGGGAGTCCTGATGGTTGAACTTTGTCATGGTATCCGATAGTTTTGTAATTTTGCACAATGTTGAAATCCGAATCGTCTTTTGTACCCGAGAGCGAGCGAGTGTGAATTATGAAGAGCTTCCCACATCGTAGTGGGTATCCTCGGCTTCGCCCAGCACTCTCGCCCGAGTGCTCGCGGAGCGAGGAGGCGAGCAACAACACGGCCAAAGTGCGCGCGGTTGACGCTCCGGTACATCCGGGACGAGGGACGCCCACCTGAAGGGGGGGGGGGGGAGGAAGCTAACGAGGGTAGGCATTGCCGGCCGGGATTTCCAATCCAGTTCGTTTAGCAATGCGCACGGGTCGTGTAGCGATACCGTCGGCAGCGGCTTGTTGTTTGTCCCGGCCGGCGATGCGGAAGGTGATGTCTGTCTGTCTCAGTTAAAGGCGGGAGGATGCAGCGCCAATGTGCGCAAACGAAACGACGAGCCAACTTTATCCGTGCCTTTGCCGCATATGCATGATAATTCAGAGAAACGGCTAGAGAGTCTACCCTAATTGTGAACCCACAGAGCATGAGCTTGTGCAGTCTGTACGCTGCAAGTGTAGCCAGACAAGTGTCGGTACGAAGTCTCACACTCCTAACAGCCTTTCCCCCCCCCCCTGCAGTCCGTTTTCGCGTTGACTGTGATGAGAGTCTTTTTTTAGCATCTTCAATATGCAACAATACGCAAGTAGCCGCTTTCAGTCGCAGTTTGCATGTCTATGGCGTCAAGTTTGCGCCGAGCGAACGGTGACCGGGGGGGGGGGGGGGGCGGCCAACGCGCTCAAGCTCTCTAGTCGTCGCACCGCAACAGACGAGCCCATGGGCAAACATGATTGAACATGCCCCCTTTCTAAAAGACTATAAAGACTTTTGGCTGAGACGTTGTGCTTTCTCTCACCCAGGCTTCTCAACTTTACTCATCCCCGCATCTTAACAGCACCACCCAAGCCCCTTACTCTGTCATCAAGACTCCAACATCTCTCCGAGAAGAGTCCAAAGACGCCCTATTACCTGAATCCATCTTCACTCAAGCGCCGCCATGCCCACTCCCTTCCGGTCCGCTCTGCTCCTGCTCGTCGTCGCCGCCGGCGTGCGCGCCGTCCCGGCCTCGGCCCCAGGCAGCACCGGCGTATGCACTCCGGGCCACTCCTACTGCGGCAACGACGATACCAGGGTCTTTACCTGCAATCAGTTCGGGGAGTACGTGTATGCCTCCAACTGCTACCCCTTGCAATGCCAGACCAGCAGGGTCCCCGGCCAGGTTTTCTGCAACTAGTGCCGTCCACCAAAGCGGCGGAGGCTGCGGGGTGCTCCGGAACAGCTTTTTTTTTTTTTTTTTGCGTATCGGACGGAAGATGCGCGGGGGGGGGGGATCGGAGTCATGGGCAAGGGTACTTACTGGTTGGCGCTGTGGATGATGGGATGATCTGGCCAAGCACGTTGTCGTGAGCATTCTCGGGAGGGAAACGTGAGGTGATTGGTTTTGTATTCTTCGTTGCTCTTTCCTTGCGTCGGCCATTCGGGTCTGCATGATGAAGCCAAGGCTGCCGACAGCCAGTCATCGGTTGTGGGTGTTCCTAGACGAATCAAGTAGGCATTGCGCGATAGCAACTTTGACAGACCATGATCCAACAAGACAAGCCATCATTCCTCTCTGAGAGCAGCAGTGCACAGTGCATTCATGACAGCTGCCGTATTTTGAGTACAGGTCCAGCACTTTGTTTATCCTGGTTGTTCTATTTCGTCTCGAGCAAGAATCTGAGACCCTTTTCCAGCCCAAAAAAGAAAAAAAAAAAAAATTCAATATACTTGTTCCCCCCTCCTCCTACTTGGTCCCCTCTTCCTCGTCGCGTCAGCCATCATCAGCCACCTCGCACCACGCGACGACAACAACGACGACATCATCGACTTCATCTCCACCACCTCCGGCCAGCTCGCCGGCATGATCGCGACCGTCGACCGGATCCGCGGCCCCGACGACGCGCCGGCGAGCGTGGCCTACGCGGTCGCCGAGGCCGCGTAAGCGGTGCTCAGAAAGGTCGCGGCCAAGCACGACGTCTTGGACGGGCTCGGCAGCGGCGCCGTCGAGGGCCCGGTGCGCGAGGGGCTGCAGGAGTTGTAAAACTCCACGCTGGGGTTCGGCCAGGCGTTGACGCGCACGTTTGTCACGCAATTAAAAAAAAAAAAAAAAAAAAAACGTCGTCGCAGCGCTTCCGCTCTCGTCGTTGGAGTTGATTCACTTTTGCGAGACCATCCAGGCCTTTTGCAGAGGTGGCCGCGGGTGGTGAAGATGCTCAACAACAAAAAGTACTTTGTTGCTGCAGGAAGTCGCCAAAGAAAAAGAAAAGATGCATCTAGCTGCATGCAGTTGCTAAACGAAAGATGAAGCAAATCCCGACATATCGCTCACTTGTACCGGGTGAGAATGCTGGACATGTATTGCGCGTGTACCACTCACACAGTAGCATCGTTGTCATGCACTACCCCTCAAGACGACTTGGCAGCGGCTTCGCGCTGCTGTTTTTCCTCTTCTTGTGTTCTATAGAACTCTTGCATACGCGCCTCAATGTCCACGCTAGGATCTGAAAAATGGAAGTTGCGGCCATCCCAGTGCCCATAGGGTTCGCCTTTCTCGCGCTTTGCAAAACCGGCACCGGAGCTATGGTCTTGACTGGAAGCAGCCTTACTTTTTGATGTTTCTCCGGGGGGGTTCGTCAGCCAGCTCGCATCCTCATGCGACACTGAATAGCCCTCCAAAGGGCCAAAACAAAGAGCGTTTGTAAGTGAAATATACTCGGGGTAGTCAAATGTGCTCCGCACCCTCAGTTCTGGGTGCTCTGCAGGTATGCGGCGCTCCCAAGGGTCCCTGTATATTTTATGGTATGCCATCGCGTCATACTGGTCGTGGCGCTCAAAGTTGTCAATGTCACAGAAAAAAGGAAATACCCATTTCCAATCGGGGGCGTGCATATTTTGTAGTTGTGATGGCGACAATTCCGTCTCGCGTTTGTCTGCCTCAGCCTTGGCGTCCGCCATGCGACCGGTAGAGAAGAATATGGTCATTGCCTGTAGCTGCCATTCCAACGGCTGCCACACACGCTGAGTCCATAGTTGTCTTCCCGAGTGAAGCCACACGCTCTTGGCCTAGTTTGTTTGTGAGTAACGGTGCGGCCGCGAAAGATATCATGTGGCGTACCTCTTGCCCGGAATCTCCTCTATCAAACAGAACCACGCCGCCAAAGATGCGATCCTCGGCCCAGTAGCCAGCCATATCTGCGGCTTGAAACGGGTAGTCTTCATGGGATGTATATGAAGGGTGATGGAACAGTGAAGCTCGCGGCTCATGTTCCACCATGGGAACGAACTTCTTCCCAATCTGGACAAAGGACCTCGGTTTTTTATATCGTATGGCCTCTTGAACATCTCCGACATGACAATGCTTTCCGCTCAATTCAATACTGACGGCGATGCAGTGAACGGAACGGGCCAGCAGTTCAAGTAATCTGAATAAAAAAGGCCTGCTTCCAGGTTCGGCATTCTGGAAAGCTTGCAAGAGCTACTGAGGTGGTAAGCAACTTTGCCATGGTTATTGAATGGAGGGCACTAACATGTGCAGGAAACTGAAACGAGTTGGGATCAAGTGAAGTGATAAAGTCATCGGCGAGCTCGTAGGAACCGGCGCAAAGCTCCAGGTGCCGTGAGACGGGCGAGCCGCGCAGGTTGATAGCGGCTCGAGTCTCGAACAGTACCGAGTATAGAGGAAGGCCATCCATCAGCTGAGCAATGGTTTCCCGCGCGATATCAGTGGGGAGAAGGTGGAACAAGGATTTTGTGAAGGCATCGTAGTGTGACGGATCCAGGGGCTGTGCTGAGACCGAGTCGCCCGGTCTAGAGAGCATTCGGATATTTGCCATGGCCGTTTCGTGTAGAAGAGGGCAAATAAAATGATGCGATTCAGCGATCCTGATTGATTTGATGGCTCGGTTGATGATGATGATGATGATGATGATGATAAAACCAAGTTCATGGGGAGGCCCACTCTGACCTCGCTGTCCTGTCCTAGCCGCACGTTTCACACATAAGCCACCTTTTTTTCGTAAATCTTCAGGAACACCTTCGCATTCTTAATTGACTCCAAAGCAATTCTCCGCGTTAGCCGTGGCGGGTGGGTGGGTGGGAGCTGTAGGCTGTAGCCTTGTTGCTCCATGCATGGATGGAGTGTTATCCTGTGTCGTGTCCGGCTGACTCTACAGGGTCGGGGGTTAGAGGGGTTACGGTCGGGTTCCTCACGGTTGGCTGTTGTGCTCTCATCGACATTCAGGGCGACCATGGAGCATCGCCTAGCATTATCCAGCATCACCCTCGTGTCACCCTGGTGCTCGCATTTTAGACAAATTTAGTAGAGCATCACTTGGTGCTCGCATGTTGTGCAAACGTGGTGCAAGGGCTGCGTGTGCACCGGCTTCCCACTCGTACTCGTAGCAACTTGTATGTAGCACGCAAGAGCATCATGCCATGGCCTGCAGCCTACATACGTACGCGCTGCCTGCTGGCCTGCGTGGGCTTGCCGCTTGCCCAGTTCTGGGGAGTCATGGTGATACCCAACTCCAGGCCTTGGGTTAGAACTCGGTGGGCAACATTACCTATCAAGGGATCGCTTCCCTCTCCTTGCTCATTACTGCCGTCATCTTCTCTTCATTACTGCCGTCATCTTCCTATGCCTGTCCATTATTACTAGGGCAATCTAATGCCCAGACTACTAGAACCTTGACGTCCGCGGCGCCCCAACTTTTCGCTCCATGCCATGTGCTGGGGTGAATCATGTTGACAGTCACCTCAGCTCAGCTGTACAAGCGACTATAATGACTCATCTTCCTCGATGCAGTAAGTGCGGTAAAGTAATTCAGACAGAATCTTTTGATCCAACTTGAGTATCTTGAGTATCTTGAGTATCCTAGGTGTCCCAAGTATCTCACCTGCAAGTGCTATAGTTAGTGGCCCTGACAGGGACAAATACGCGTTGCTATGTAGTGGTCATTCCGATCCTGTGCTCGCTCATCCACAAGCCTTGAAATTTCCGTCCAAGTGAATATTTCTAAAAACCTTAGCACTACGTCTGAGTACTAAGAGCGCCCGGTCGTTTAGCTTCGTCTGTATTGATGGGCGTCGAAAAAGCTTATTCACCCCTAACCTGCGTGCCTCGGAACTGTTGGTCACACGAGGCTCTGCGTCCCCTTCACTGTCTTGCACATTTTACCCGGAAGCAAATAAGAGTATTCATCTCATGAAGAATTGGACGACCGACATTCATCTCAGCATACGTCGGCGATCAAACCCTCATTGTCACACATGTGCCCGCCACAGAAGCCGACTTGTCTGTGCGCAACGCATACATATGTACCAACAGGCACCACCCCCTCCCTCGGTATTGTCATGTCTCCCCTGTTGGTATTGCCTTATTCGGTGGAGATGATGGTTTGATCCAGTCAAATCGACCAAAAATAGCAAGCCAACATGTACGGGGGGCAGATCCTGGGGGCGCACCGTCCAGGAACCTGCATCCAGCACGGGCTGCCCGCCGCCCCTTGACCCTGCGCCGACTAATCATCCATGACGATTCCGCAGAAGCGGATCCATTTGCCTTGCGCCAACTTCCCGGAGCACGGAGAGATGGCGCACTACTTTTCCGGGGAAGCTTCAGGTAGAGGTAGTAGGGGAGGGGCAGTGGGATTATACGGCCAACTGCCGCGGTCCAGCCGCGACCGCGCAGACACCGCAGACACCGCAGTCACCGAGTTCAGCAAACGTGCTCTGGTCGAGCACGATAGGATAGATACCAGGGCAACCAGGGAGAACCTGGACGTGGCTTCAACCGCATCGTCAGTTTGGCGCAACTGGTCCTCCTCGGCAAGCCACTGGGCGCACATGTCACCTCGTCGAGTCTAGCAGCTAGTTATTAGTTAGTAGAGTCATTGAAATGACATGTATATAAAGGCATCAATCTGCTCGTCTACATCTCTCGGACAACAGCTACAGCAACAGAAACAGCAACAGCAACAGCCCAGACAGCTCCGCAGCTCACGGCCAACTTCTCTCCCTTCCCTTCCTTTCCTTTCCCAAGCCTCCCATCTTCCCCCACACACTCACTCACTTACCAACCTTGCCTCGTCACAATGAAGTTCCTCACTCTTCTCGCCCTCGCCACTGGCGTTGCTGCTAGCGTCGTCCGCCGCGACGCGCCCGCCATCGTCGCTGTGCTCAAGCAGGTCGGCGCCGACCTCGACGGCCTCAACACGGCCGCCAAGGCCTTCAACGGCGACCCGTCCGCGATCCTCGACGCCTCCACCAAGACCATCCAGGACCTCAAGGACGGCAAGGCCAAGGTGGACGCCTTGCCGGCGCTCAGCCTCGTAGACGCCCTCGCCCTGACCACCCCTACCAAGGACCTGCAGGCCAAGGGCGACGCGCTGCTGGCCACCATGAAGGGCAAGAAGGACGCCTTCGCCGCCGCCGGCCTCTGCGAAGCCACCCTCTCGCAGGTCACCGATCTGCAGACCGCCTCCAACGCCCTCACCGACGCCGTCCTCACCAAGGTGCCCGCCGCTGGCCAGTCCATCGCCAAGGGTCTCACCGAGCCCCTCGCCAAGGATCTCGCCGACTCCGTGGCCCTCTTCAGCAGCACCAACTGCGTCAACGCCCCCGGTGGCGGCAGCCCGGCCTCCTCCTCCTCTGCTGCTCCGGCCTCCTCCGCCGCCCCGGCCTCCTCCGCTGCCCCCACCACCGGCACGCCCGTGGCCGCCACCACCACCGCGCCGCATGTCACCTCCGCCGCTCCCACCCTGACCGCCGCCACCACCGCCGGCCCCGGCACAGGCACCTGCCCGGCTGCTGAAACGGTCACCGTCACCTCCACGGACACCAAGGACTGCACTCCCACCCCTACCTGCACCAAGAGCGCCCCCGTCACCATCACGACCACCACCAAGGCCTGCCCGACCGGCTCCAAGCTGCCATGGTAAGGCGGAAACCGGCCGCCGGGTGTGAGGGAGCGGCGTCAAGGCATGCCTGGCTGAGGCACACATGAGATTTTTTCTTCTTTCACTTCTATGTTGGATAAGCATTGCCAATTACGTTACATAATCATGGCTGTATTGTTTTCTTCGTATAGTTGTGGCCACGGCAGCCATGTTTGTAAAGCTAGTCATTGCTGTCATTTTTGTATGTACTTCATCCGTCTTAAAATTATTAAATTTAAAAGAAGAAGAAAAAACTTCTCTAGACTGTTAGCACTACTTCCATGCTTCTCATAATCTCCTTTATCCAAGTCTCCTCCTCGACGTCCACCCCAACAAATCTTGTCTCGCCGCCAAGTACCTCGCCCGTCATAGCACCAGACAAAGCCAGGCTCGATGTGCCCCGCGGCACATGCGTTGCTCCTTTTTGCTCCCCAATCCGATTCCCGTTCTTGTCCCGGACCTCGTACACCACGGTGCCCAGATCGACTTCAAACTGAGACGGGTTCACCAAGGAAATGGTGCTGCTTCTCACGCCACCTGCGCCCGCCTCTTCCCCAACCAGGATGCTCTGCAGCGACTTGAGACCTTTGAGATGGAGCGCCTTGTGATAGACAATGGTCGACTTCATGCCCATCGCTTTGACCGTGGCGTGGCCGTTTTCCAGTCGCAAGGTCAGGTCCTCCTCTTTTTATGATGGCTGCGACAAATGCCTGGAAGGCGCCCATGTCGATGATGTTGATCAGTTGGTCGACGATGGTGATGGTCGCGCCGAGCGAGCCCATTTTGATGGAAGGCACCTCTAAGCGGCCAAATGCACCTTGCGGCCCTACCAAGTCCACAGTCATTTCCGAAATCGTGGCTGTAGCCACACCGATCTTTGTGGCCTTGCCTTTCAACGACATCACGAACGAGCTACTACAGGGTAAGTCCATATGCGGAGACGAGTCTCGGCTGCTTGCTCACCTGTGGGTGGCATTGCTGATTTTGATCAGCTCAATATCCAACTTGCTCTTGTTCAGGATGGCTTGGGTGATTGCGTTCATTTTGACAGAAGCCACAGAGTTGGGTGGCGGAATGATGGCGGAATGGTGGCGGAATGATCAAAGGTAGTTTGTGTTCTGATGATTGAAGTTGACAAGGCAGAGCCCTGCTGGAATTGGAAATACAAAGATTTTTAAATAAAGGGAATGATACGTAGACCAGACTCCATGAGATCAAAAGCGCGTACTCGTACACATACGTACACTACTATCCTTGCCGCTCCATGCGGCCTCGGTCGATTCCATCTTCAAAATGTTGAGGTGCACAGACGTTTGCGTGTAGCCCTACGTGTCCGCCTTGCATTGATCGGATCATATCATCGATGCCGCGTCATTTGGAAAACGCATTACAGTCACATGTCTCCATGGCCTTGCAAATATTGCAGACTGGTTGATCCCTTGTCTTTGGCGTGAGTGAGTCATGTCAAATATCACATGTCAAAAATTTATCGTAGGGCCACATACGTTTGGCATCACTTTTTGATGACACCTCCCAACGAAACCTCGGGGAAATTCATCTTCGTTTATCAATAACAGCAGTCGCCAAGTGAATGACCGTGGGTTGCGCCGTTTCTCAGGGACATCACCAGTACGGCTAGAATGGAGCGAAAATGGATATTAATGGCAGATCAATCGCTACTCTATGAGATCATTTGCGTGATTTAAAAATAAAAGTCCATCAGTATATACTTCCAAGTTCCTTCTTCTATACCTTGATTGCGTAATCTTCAAGGATCTCAAAGTCCTCATCAGCACCAAACTTGCCAAATTTGTTCGCATCCACCCACTCCTTCTCACCGTCCCAACAAACACGCCATTTTAAAAGATTGGCAGCCTAATCTGTGTATTCCACTCAATGTTCTCGTCGTGACACTCGATCCGATCGCGACAGGTGCCAAAAATACGGTCCCACAACCTCGTCTGCTTGCCATAGTTGGCACTGGACTTCCACCCCTTTCGGTGATGCAGATCATGGTCCTCGATGATAAGCTCCGCCGAGCAGATTCGCAGCAGCCAATTGAACGGATTTGGCGGCGTGGCGGTCATACGCAGACCACTATGGCCGACCAACTCGGCGAAGACAATGTACTGGTGGCACACCCACCACTCATAAAAGCCCATGGGGAAGCCCATCAACTTCATGGTGAAGTAGGCTAGCAACGGAATGCCCGCAATGTCAAAGATCTCCTGCTCAGTGTCTGCGTATAGGGTGAGGAGTGGGTTTGGATGCTTGGTCAGGTGGTGAGTGCGATGGTACTGCCAAAGCCCCTCCACAGTATGCATCAGCCGATGATACCAGTAGAACCAAAAGTCAAGGATGATTGCGTAGAGTCCCGTCTCGAGGGGAAGCAGGTAGAGCTGCATGGTAGCGGGAGCCTTGCTAGCCTGATAGGCCAGAAAGACCGTAAAGACTGGCCGGAAAGTAGACGTCGACACGAGCGACCGAAAGACCTTGAAGACGCTGTTGTCCGGTACGCCGTCGCGCTCGTGGACGTCGCCGTCGAGAAAGCCGATCTGCTCTCCAAGCTGGCGCAGAATGTGAAGTTCGCGTATCGCATTGAGCTTAAAGGCAAGGCTGTAAAACACGATGGCCTGCCACATGGTCAAGTTGTGGCCGGTGTAGAGGTAGTAGCAATGGTGCAGCAGGATTGGCGCAAAGGCGTGCGCGAGAATCCACCGATGTTGGTACCAGTCGTTCAGGTATGGCACCTTGTCGGTCTTTGGATGCACTGGGATCTGCTTGTCTAGATCGACGTGATGGATACCAAGTATCTCGTATGCCCAGTGGAAAATGGTCCATTGCGAGCGGTCTTTTCCCCTCCAGGTGGACACCATGGAGTCCTTGCGGTTTCGGTATGCGCTCATTTGAACGGCGAATTCGGTAGCAGGCAATACAAAGAAGGAAGTCGCAGTTCTTTCGACATGCATGTAGAGAAAAACAATCTAGTTCTGTCAGGTTTAGGGCCTTTCATCACGGCCCTTTTGGTGGCCAAGTCGCCTTATATCTATCGTCAAACTACGCAATGCAGACGAGAATTGAAACAGAGCCGAGTTGCCGCATAGTACTTGCAACTGAAGTATGCCTTCACCTCTTTTCCGAGGCATAGGAGTCGCCGCGCGTAAAATTCGCAGGTCTTCATTATGGCGATGACGTACATCACATGTAGTGCCTCGGCATAAGTCGGTAGCCCCTCGCGAATGACTTGCTGAGAAGTGATAATTGGAGGGCTGACGGCTAGGAACAGACAGCAGGCTAATTGAGCCAAGATAAGATCCTTGTTCGAGTGCAATGCTAGAGGTTGGTCAAAGACACTTGGCAGAGTGCTCTTTCGGCTACCGTATTATTGGGAAGCTACTGGCGACCATGCCAATAGGTAGTCGAGTATCTCGAACGTAAAAGTAAGTTATAATCTCATAAAAGGCCTGAACTCCAGGCTACCTAATGTCTCTCGAGTAGGACTCGGCATCTCCGTAAAATACACACCGTCTCGGGGGCAAAGATGAGTTATCTGCAAAGCAATGTGCCAGGAAGCATAGTCACGATGCTGGTGGAACAAATCCACAGATTATCCGCCAACAGATCACCCCCTCGCTAATCGCGAAACCTTACCCAGCAAGAGAGGGACATGGCGCGGCGTACTGTACTTTGCTACAATCAGTTGTGCCACACGTTGTTTATGTGAGCCGAGGTTCACCTGCGAGTCGTTGCGGGGTTGTTGTCGGATCAACAATTCTTAGTGGCGTGCGTTCGCAATCCCGAGGGGGCGAAATCAGTGAGATCATTGTTGTTTCATTCTGTACATATATCAGCCCGTCTGGATTCAGCCCTAGGATGCGGTTGGTTAAGGCTGAGGTCGCCGTCGTCGTATGACCTCTGATTGTTGGCCCTTGGAGAACGCCCATTTAGAGTAGGGGCAATTTCGGTTTTAGCGGCGGAGATTGGGAGTTGCAGTTGGCTTTCGCGCCAGCGTGCGTGGTATGTAATGAGCCAAATTTGAGAAGTTCGGTCCAGATATCCCAAGCCGGCCTATTTTCAAGTTCAATCTGAGGTACCAAGACTCTACAACATTCCACCTCTTGGTGTTGCGCTTTTCTTGGCAACGTTCTCCCACGACGCAGCTCGGCAAACTGTGGGCCCGACCCTTTAGCTCGGAACGCTTTAACTCGCCTTCCGGATTTTCTATTTGCTTCAATCCACTTCGCGCTCACTTGCTCTCTCCTCTCTACAACCAGCTTTTCACCCCGTCGAACCAGCCGGTTCCTTTCTCCAAAACATCCCCATGGCTTGAGAGGAAGACTGCATGCTGCGGATTTCCCTTCCTCAGCTTCGACACATGCAAAGTTGATAGGAACCTGTTGCCTCGCCAGCTGGCCTAGTGAGGAACTGCCGCGCCTTCTGCTCATCACCCCTAACCATTGTCATTCGCAATCATGGTACGAGACTCCTGCGAAGCATCAGCTTGGGAACCATTCGCTAACAATTATGTTCAGTCTTCATCTTTCCTTGCCGCGGGGTCGGCGAAGCACGCCTTCGAACGACGCGTTGATGAAATAAAATCACCAAAAAGGTAAGCGAATTTTTTCTCGGCCCACCACATCTCGCCTAAAATGATGATTGTATCAAATGGGAATCTCTCCTAGATATTCATGCGGAGAAACCGATATCTATCTTCTTATCTGACTAGCAAAACTTTGCACACATTCTCTTTTGCACTTTGTCTTGCGACGCAGCTAACATCGCGCCATTAAGTGATATCAACGCATTGATTTTGGACTACTTGACAATGGAAGGCTACCCCAATGCGGCCGCAAAGTTTTCCAAAGAGGCAAATTTGCAGCCTCAGCAAGACATTGGTTCAATCCGGATCCGTCAAGAGATACAAAATTGTATTCACAGTGGAAATATTGAAGTCGCAATCGAGATGCTCAACGAACTGGACCCGCAGGTAAGCCATGTTGCTTCTCCAGTTATCCCTCTGCATGATTAAAACAAGAGTTATACATGCACCACGCATATGGACCGGCATCGGTCCGTGATGATAAACAACCACTTTTTAATGATTTCACACCCTCACTCACATTTATGTCGATGCTTCGCAGTTGAGCCAGCACTAACAAGCGAACGCAGATACTAGATGGAGATAAGGCGTTGCACTTCTCGCTGTTGCGCTTACAACTTGTCGAGTTAATAAGAAATTGCAACGCTACGGGAGGTGACATCAGCCCAGCGCTGAAGTTTGCCACGGAGCAGCTAGGCCCTCGTGCACCTACGAACTCTCGATTTCTTGATGAGCTCGAGAAAACAATGGCTCTCTTGTTGTTTCCTCCTGATGCTCTCGAACCCCAGCTAGCTGCACTGTTGAATCCTGAGCTTCGCCGTGACGCTGCGGATACTGTCAATCGTGCCATTTTACGACACCAATCCCGCAGGCGTGAGGCGGCGATTCGCCAGCTTGTTAAAATGCGGGCCTGGGCAGAATCTGCAGCCCGGGATCGCGGTATCAGTTTACCCGAGCGGCTAGACGTAGGCCTGACTGTTGATGACGAAGACCGACGTTATACAAACACGGACAACGGCCACGAACCCATGGTGACAGTATGATGAACATGATGATGATTTGGAATGGCGTTTTGTTGGTTTTTATCGCTCCCTGGTCTGCGACTGGCCGTGTACATTGTGAACTCTCTGCGTAGTAGTCAGTTGGAGTTTCGGTTGCGCTACACGGTGATCCGTGCCTCGCATGCTACATTTGTGGCTTATTGTTATACTTTGTCCCTATAGCGGCAATTTTTGAACCTGTGTTACGTTCCAATGGCTGATTTCCGTCGATTGTGCCCCGAGCTTTTCAAATCACATTCAGTAGTAATTCTGCGTGTGTCGCGTGAAACGGACTTGTAGATTTAAAAAAAAAAGATATTTAGTCTTTCGAAGCAAAAGCATTGCAATCTACTTAGTGCGGATGTGCTTGAGTTTGCGGGCACTGTATAGGAAGTTGTTGGCGTACGCTTTCGGAGTGAACTTGCGGGTGTTTGGCTCCTGCACGAAGAATTCGTAACCCTGCTTCTCAGCAAAGTGGATGGCATCTTCCTTGGTCTCGAAGCTGAGGTGGGTGCCCTGCATATAATCTCCCGAAGACTGCCATCCCATCAGAGGGTTCTCCCAGCGGTGGCCCTTGGGAAGGATGTCCCAGTCCATACGCCAATCGTGGCCCCTCCAGGTCCCGGACTGTGTAGCGGCCTTGGACTCCTTGTATATTCTGCAAGTGGTTAGGATGACAACCCACGGTTGAATACAAGACCCTAACGTGGGATATAGGAGACCTACCTGACGGTACGAGCCTGGAGCTCCATAGGGGCGCCGGAAGTGACAGCGGCGGAGCGGAGGTCGTCTGTGCCGTCCTGGACCGATCTGGGCACGGGGGTAAATGTCCTGAGGCATTGGTCAGCACCGCTGCGAGGATTGCTATTGTCTGCATTTTCTTGGGCAGGCGCTCACGATGTGGCCTTGTCATGAGGAGTGTCGAAGTCGGGCTGGTTGGGGATGGCGGGCGAGCCAGTAACTTCCTTCTCGGCGGTCTTCGCGACGGAGCTCTGAAGGCGCTGGGTGGCCATGGGCACGGCTAGACGGGGCGTGGCGGCACTTCGTAGGATGCGGGCAACGCCCTGAGATCGGAGAGCGGCCATGGTGAGATTGTTGCTGCCGCTCAATTGACGACGAGGGAGAAGTCCTTTTTTTGCTGTCGAGATGAGCAGGTGCGGCGTTCAGATGGGATGGGTACTGCTGCGACGCAAAGCAGCTAAGGGTGGGTGATGATTGGCTGGCAATGGAGCGACGTTTTGCCGGGACGAGTGCTTTTCGGAACGGCGACTCTTCTAGCTTGCAGACAGCAGAACCACCACCAATACCCTCAACCGGCAAGGCTATTTGAAATTGAGCAGTCCTCACGACCGCCGACGGAACGAAGTGGCCGGAAAATTTAATTTCAGTGCATCCTACACGAGCTTCAGTCAACCACCGACACCATGAGCTTCGTCACTCGCCGTGGTCTTTCCACCCTTATCCCCCCCAAGGTGAGCGACGCCATTTTTTATTGTGCCCCCCCGTCATATCCCGGATTCCGTCTTGATGACCCAATTGCTAACTAGACCTGTCACAGGTTGCATCTCCCAAGGTACGAACCCTATTTATCTACCTCCGATCACTTATTCGCGATGCCGGCGACGCAAATCGCTGGTCAATGGCCGATTGATCCATCGCCGAGACGCGCCGAACATGTCGCACTTTGCGGCCTCAGCGCAACCACGACAAATGCAACGATCGACGACGCTGACACGAGGGATACCTAGGCTATTGGTGGCGCCCCCGACGCTCTGCGCATGCAGCGTGTCGTCAGCTTCTACGAGAAGCTTCCTCGTGGCGCCGCCCCTGAGGCCAAGGCCAAGGGTCTTCTCGGTCGCTACCAGGCCCGTTACTTTGGCAAGAAGGCCTCTGCTACCCGTATGGATTATCTTTTCCGAACCTCGAGCCTCTCTGAAGAAGTTTTGAGGCGTCATGCAACGACAATTTTGCTGACATTTTGCATAGCTATCATCCACGCTATTGTCTTCCTTGTCGGAATTGGCTACGCCCAGAACTACTACTTCCACCTGCGTAAGATGACTCTTCTCAGACCAAAGAATGCCCAACTGATCGATGACGTACAGGCCACCACAAGAACAACGCTCACTAGACTAGCACACGTGGTAAAACGAAGAACATGCGGTGACAACAGAAGGGTTGTGTAAATAGACTCCCAGAGGGTGTTATCATGCCACACCTGTTCTTCCCTTTGTAACAATCCCAACAATTTTGAAAACATTCGGCGTCGGTCTCGTGATATTTGAACTGAGTACGTTATCCAGCAAGCTCAACCACAAGCTGGCTAGTGTGGTGCAATCTATTGGCGAGGTACATATTCACGACAGAACGAGCGAGCATCAACAAATCAGAAGCAACGAAGAAAATACTCAAGCATGTGCTCAAGCATGCAGGTATGTTAAGACACGTTACTGCGAGACAGCACAGGCTATACACTTGCGTGGATATGGACACGGGTCATTGAGGGGACAACGCAGTTGGGCCGCCATGGTATGATGATTAAATGGGCCACAACCTGCACGCATAATACACCGCTCCTGTCAGGGTTCTTCTCGTCGGCAGAGCCGTGCAAGTCGCGCGGTGCATCAACAAGAAGGGCATGGGAGAGACATGAAAGACGAGTGGTCAAAAGATGGTGGCTGAGGCGGTACGGGGTATGCAGCAGCACGAGATACAGTGTGGGCGGCAGCACGGGTGTAATTTACCGGCGCCGTACGAAAGAAAAGAAAATCCAAGATAGCCGGGAATAATGTGGCAGTTATAATGCCACCTTGAAGCGTTTTGGTTGCTGAACAGATGACTTTTTCAATTCATGCAAAACTACACTCTTAAAACACAAACAACACTGACTTGCCGTGGTGCAGTTTGCTCGCTGGAGCTGTTGCTACAGTGGAGTTCAAGCAAAATCAAAGTTCAGGACGTACCTAGGTACGTTCGCGAGTTCCCCAAGCCAAGGGTATTGTTGTTCTCAAGACAAAGTCATCATTCAATACTGATATACCAGAAGATAGCTCACGCAATCGGAATAGGTGAAATACTTATTCCCTAAAGTATCAACAACTTTCTGATTCACCCGCGGAAACGGCCGTTGCAACAGTGTCACCTGACTTGGTACCGCTCAGCGAATAGTGCTGATTTTAGGCAGGATTGCTTGAAGCAGCTAAGACATTGCGCTAGTCCTAATTCGTTCAAAGCGCCCCAGCGTTACGTTGTCCAGCCGCAGTAAAAGCAGGAACCTCCATTGCAAGCGGTATCTCACGCTGCCTTAGTCACACCTGGCACCTGGCGACACCCCCATACCTGGAAACAATTCGAGGCTCTCGACCAGAGGCACCGCCCTGCCACCTGCGACCGTGTTCCATCGTGTCCGAACTCATAATTCGCATCATCAGATTAGAAAACCACCACTACCGACCGGGAAACTTGTACCGTCTGCCGCCCCTTCTTCGTCTCCAGTCTGTATTGTGCGCCCCCCGTAGCCGAGAAGCTTCTGTCGACCGACGACCTGAGCCAGCAGTCGTCGTCCCCCTCGCGAGCGGCGCACGCCTGTATTCAAAGACGGATGATGGCCACAGAGCCTGCATTTAACAAGCTAGCTGAAGTTTCCGTCTCGCACCAAATACACAACGTAAGTGCCACCTGTGGTGAAGGCAGGTTTGCGTTTGCGGTTTGCGCCATCGTTTCCGCCTCGCCAAACGGTCGACTGCAGCTGCCGTCATCTTGACACGAAGTACAAAAACTCTAACCTACCACCCTTTCGTCCAGCCTCCGAACGGAGCCCAGCATGGCGTCGATTACTCGGCTTTAAACGGCGCCTTCCACAGCATCGAGGATATAGCCAACAAGCGCATCACCAGTGTCGAAGAGCAGTTAAATTCCACCGACGTTAGTGTGAGCGGCGGATCCGACACGGAAGCGTCGCGAGCAAAGGATGGTGAAAAGAGTCACAGCCGAACGGGCTCAGCCGCCAAGAAGCCCGCCATGTTCAAGGCCGTCTCCGTCAACAAGACGTTCTTGGCTGCCAAGGCGAACAGCTCGAGTATAGTCTCAAGAACAACAGAACGACCCTCAGGAGGCTCCAGTACACCCCCTCCTGGATCATCAGCTATCTCGGCATCTCGACCAAGGCTTGTCGCCAAGGCTGGCAGCGGCGCGAGAGACTCGGTGCCGCGTTTCACTGCCACTAACGGTAGCAAGTCAGGTTCCGTGCCAGATGCAAACGCGGTTTGGAACAAAAATCGACGTATGTATAAGCATCGCAAATCAACTTCTCAGCCATATGCAAGTTCTGTAACTGACATTGTCAGCAGCGCCAGAGCCCAAGAAATTTACGGACGAAGAGCTCAAGAAATACGGTATTCATATGGCTAGTCGCCTTAATGAAGACGATGCACAAGGGCAAAACAAATGGGCCGATATTGACGATGATGACGAGGACTGGGCTCCAGAAGCAATCACATGGGGCGATGGGACAAAAACGAAACTGCCCCATCCCGACGAACATCCACCGCAGGAGGATATCTCTCATGGCTCACAAGATCGATTTAACCCGAAACACGAGGTACCCGGCCGAACTCCCCAATCAGAATACACAACACCCAAACCTGCCGGCCTACCTTCTGGGAAAGGTCTTGTGCTGAAGGGTGCTACCCAAGATCGCCCAGCTCTTGTTGCAAAGCCACCACAGCCACCGGCTCCAGCCAAGTCTCCTTGGGCCCAGCTACCTCCTGTCGAACGGCCACAGCAGCCCTGGAGTGAATCAACGGGATCACCTCGGGGTTCATACAAGGAGCCATCACCTCTTAAAATGATGGCTCCCCCGCCTAAGGAAATTGCTGCAGACGATTTCAATCGTTCCTCTTGGAGAGATAATCACGGTGGTGGCGGTGGCCGTGAGCTCTACAACTCCCAGTCTGGACGACTTGAGCCTGTCCCAGATCGCCGTGGATCTATGCTCTCTGATCATTCGAGCAGGCAGCCTGCGGTTCTCCAGCGCCAAGCAAATGACCACCCAGAACCGTCTAGCGCTTTTCAAACGAGCCGGACTAGTCACGACGGCTCTTTCAACCGAAGACGAGCATCATCCAATGTTAGCGGAGGCAGTGGTTTTCTCCAGCGCGGTGCTCGCGCTGGTGAGGGACAGTCACATTACCCCTCCGACGACCGTGGCCCCCGTCGGCCATCATTTTCCGGCTCAAACGAAGGCCGCTACGTACAGCAAAATATGAACGGCCCTAACCGACAACATCCTCCATGGAATAACCCGGAGTCATTGGATATGCATGCGGAGCCTCCGATGCCACAAGAAAACGATGTTGAATATCAGAAGAAGTTGATGAAGGAACGTATTGAGCTTGCTCGAAAACGCCGGCAAGAAGAAGTCGCTCGCGAAGAAGCCGCTCGGAAAGAGCGTATCCAGAAGAAGCTTGAGGCGCTTGGCCCTGCACCAGAAAAGAAACACGAAAAGAAAGAAGCTTCCGGTCGCGACGAACCCAGGCCAACCCAAATTCATCGCCGTGAAGGGTCGGTTGACAAACAGCCCTCACAGCATGCCGGCACAGGCCCGAAAGAAATGACAACAAGGCGCCTTTCGCAGACCAAGGAACAGCAGCCTACAGAATCATGGTCTGGTACTAGTCCTCGCCCAGAAAGATTGTCCGCGTGGGGAACTGGAGCAAATGGTCTGGGGAGGAATGTTTGGGGGTCCCCCGATAATGACCGCGGTCTTGGCAACGGAACCTTCAATCCTGATTTGGGTCGAATCCCGGGTGCAGCTGGAACATCTATTCAGACCGCCAATGGCCCACAGCCACTTTCACTACCACCCGCAATGCAAACAGCACCTATCGGATCCCGAAGCTCTCGATACGATGGTCCGGGAACGGATCTTGCTAGCAAATGGGTGGCTGCTGTGGCCGATACTGATCAGAAGCTAAATGCTGCCAGGTTGGCAGAGCACGTGAGTATGGAACGTCACCTAGCTGAGAGAGGTATTTCAGCGGACGATGCTCAGCCTGTGATCAAGGAAACTTGGCGACAAGTCCATGCACCTGGCGATGGCACCCGCCAAGTCGTAAACGCCACCAAGGTGCAGATGCATACCGTCAATGCTTGGAAGGCCCCAAGAGAAGACCCGAGGCATGCGGAACAGCCAAATCATAGTGTGTCTGCGGGGGTCATCGGATCGGCTCCGCCACATATGTTGGCCCAAAATGCTAATGCATCCTCGCAACCGCGGACTTCCCGTTTCTTCCCTGCCAGAGAACAACGTTTCGACTCATTGCCCGATAGTATCAGGCCGTCTTCGCCATCAGCTCCCCCGCCGACTATGGAGGGTCATCCCGCATACGAGGGCGATGCTAGGCGTCCTCAGGTTTCACTGCCCAAACCACAGCCGATTGTGAAGCTCCCGCCTTCAGCCAGCCATCACCAACAGCAGCCACTCAACCGCCAACAGCCCGCCTGGGGTAGCAAGGGACAGACCAACGGCCGTGGGCCTCAGCCATACGGCCATCAATCTCAAAGAAGTGCGGAGAGCTCTCAGGAACAATGGCAAGATCGTATCAACAGTTTACTTCACAAGGTCTCGCCTCCAAAGCCGACCATAGGAATGTACGTTGTGAACGTTGCTAGTCGTTCTGGCTATGACCACAACGGAGCGGGAACGGCAGCAACAGTTGTCCTCCCAGGAAGCCCTCGCCAACCGCTTCGAATCGTATCTGCTCCCCAGCCACCCGAATCCAAGCCTATGGCTGAGGAATGTTTCGAGGAACAGGAGATGGGTTCTCTTCCTATAATTCGACTTCCGACTAAGTCTCCTGACGCTGCTTGGCAACCTATCGTGGTTCAGTTGAAGCCTCTCCCTAAGCGGTACCTGGTTCATGCTGTCAGCATCATGGAGCCATTTCGCATCACAGACGAACACTCGGGTAATCCTAGCATTATCCGTGTTCGTCTCCCAGGCATGCAGTGGCAAAGGACTGTCGCATTTTCCCAAACAACAAGCCCCTCTCGCGGTGGTCGTGGCAACGGTAGGCCTTCGCCTCGTCATCGTGGTGGTGGACGAGGTGGCAAACGAGAAGCACCACCCCTTCATGGAGACTCTCCTACCAACCACAGTCGGGGCGGTCGTGGGGGTTACCGCGGAAAGGGTTCTGACAACTGGAACCGCAACTCGAGTCGAGTCCAGTCTCAATCGCAGCTCTCAATTTAGTAAGCTGCTCAGCTGGGTGCTTTTCAGCCCGTTGACTGTGAACAGCATCGATTATTGGCCACGGAATATGGTGTTTTGACGCAAAAGTGCCGCAGGGTTTAATACCAAAACTATCATACAAAAACGCATGCAACCAGATGCGAATGATGCTGCCATTCCGAAGGGTATTGGCCAGCCTAAATGTACAACTTTTGAGTACATTGAACATGTACTCATTCGAAATGAACCAATTGTGTGGTTCCGAGCTTTGCACCGTGTGTCTACCGCCCTTTTCAATTCCTGATGGAAGATATCACCAACTGGGGCACGGCGCATTTTGTCTTCGCAAACCATTAATGCAATACGGACACTTCTATTTCTTATATGTTTGGTTCTTTCCCTTTGAGAGTTCTGATGTGTTGTTCTTCGCCTTGTTAATTATATGAACTGGAACGAGACAAAACTATTTTTCTTGCTTGGTCGTCCGAACCTCTTCTCTTTTGGACGTGATGAACGGGACTTTTGAGGAGAAATGAGATATTGACAGGGGTTTCAAATGGAAGCCTAGAGAAGGCAAGGCAAGTGGGCGAGTGCCGATGGGCTGCGACGGGGGAGGATCGCATAATATGAGCTTTAGGGCTTCGGAAACAACCCATGCCCCATGAGGAGGAGCTGGGGAAGATGGCAGGAAGTCGGGGAATTGCGTGCTGGGCCAAACAGAGCTCACAGCGAGCGCCGGTTTTGATCTGCTCGTCGAACGTGATGTCGGTTCGAATAACAAGGACTCGTAGACACACAGACACAGACGACGCGTCATTGCAAGGAGAGAAGAGGAGCGAGGAAGAATAGTTTTTCTCTTTGTTACAAATGTAAAGGAATTTCATCAACGCCGTTGACTTGAACGCTTCTCGTCCTCTTCCCGGACAAGATCTAGAGACCTCGTACGTGTGTGTTCATATGTAAAAACAAAAATAGGAGCTTGAAAGTACATGTCTTCTGTCATGAACAAAGCATCATCACCCTTTCCATATTTCATGATCCCATAAAGTCAAGGTACGCGAAAAAAAAAAAAAAAAAAAAGTTCACCGTCACGTTGTACTCACAAGCTCCTCCCCAATCATTGGAAAATCAGAATCAACGCCTACCCCCCTTTCCGCCCTCCCCCTTTCCCACGTCCCACTCCTCGCCTGGTATAGACTGCCCGCTTACAAGTCTTCCACGGCGCAGTTGGGGTGCAGGACGTAGACGATCTCGTCGGTGGCGGTTGCCGAGGAGGACGGGGCGGCGGCGGCGGCCTCGCCTTTGGCGAGCCCCCGGCCGCGGAGGGCCATGAGGATGCGCTCGCGGACCATGCGCTTGAGGACCATGGTGGCCAGGGCCGCCTCGGCGTGGTAGTCGTCCTCGTCGGCGAGCTCGGCCTCGACCTGCTCGAGGTACCAGGCGACGAGGGCGGAGCCGGCGACGCCGTCGCCGGTGCCGCTCTCGTCCGAGTTGACGCGGTGCACGAAGAGGTTGACCATCTTGATGTACTTGTCGTATGTGATCTTGCGCCTGGCGCGGTTCGAAGGGGCGGCGGCGGCGGCCACGCTCTCCTGCTTGGCGGAGTCGGGGTCCTCGTAGCCGTCGTTGTCCGTATCCATGCCGGAGGCGGCCGCGGCGGCACGGCGCAGAGCCTCGCCGCTCTCGGGCCCGTCCTCGTCCTCCCCGTCCATCTCGACGTCCTCGTGCTCGACCGAGATGATGCTCTGGCGGAGCAGGTTGTACGCCTCGACGACCATCTCCGGACTGATGGTCTCGACGCAGTTGACCTTGGCAATGGCCTCGGAGAGGCGGATCATGCTCTCGAGCTGGCGTACGGTGATGCGGTACGAGTTCCGGCCGATGCCGCCCTGGGCGTCGTCCTGGCGCAGCTCGCGGTACTTCTCGACGAGCACCTCTTTGGACTCGTCGGTGAACTCGGGCCGGAAGGTGCGTGCGAAGCGGATGTAGCGCTGCAGCTGCTCGGTGCTGAACTCGGGCTGGACGGCTTCGTCGCGATGCTGGTGGACGCCGACAATGTGCGCGGCGAGGTGGCGGTCGACCTGCTCGTTACACTCGTCGAGCACGACGAAGAAGAGGTCGAAGCGCGACATGATGGGCGCCGACATGTTGATGTTGGCGCGCAGCGTGGCCTTGCGGTCGTAGCGACCGCCGACAGGGTTGGCGGCTGCGAGGATACTGGTGCGAGCGTTGAGGGTCGCCTGGATACCGGCCTTGGCGATGGAAATGGTCTGCTGCTCCATGGCCTCGTGGATGGCGACCTGATCGGCAATGTCCATCTTGTCGAACTCGTCAATGGCGCAGATGCCGTTGTCTGCGAGCATGAGCGCGCCAGCCTCGATGGTGAACTCGCCCGTTTCCTCGTCCTTGACCACGGCGGCGGTCAGACCGGCGGCGGACGAGGCCTTACCCGAGGTGTAGACAGCGCGCGGGGCAAAAGAGCAGATGTACTTTAGGAATTGAGACTTGGAGGTGGACGGGTCGCCGACGATGCAGATGTTGATGTCACCGCGCAGCTGCATGCCTTCGGGGGTGGTCTTGTGGACACCAGACATGAGCTGCAGCAGGAGGCCCTTCTTAACAACTTCATGGCCGTATACCATCGGCGCGATCGACTGGACGAGGCGGGAGTAGATGTGTTCACCGTGCACCATCGCCCGCAAGTCTTCGATCTCGGATTGGTTCATGGAAGACAGGATGGCGCTTTGCGCTTGTTCCACACTTTTCTTCTCGTCAGAGTCGATATTCTGGGTCATGGCAGCAATGGCATCAGCAGCACCGGCAGCGGCAGTTCTACCAGCCGAGGTGGTATCAGGGCTGACCATGCAGGCCAGGAAGGCTAGTCTGTAAGTGAGATCACGCACACCGAGGGCCTTGAGACCGCTGATGCCCGCACCACCAGCCTCGCCGCCTGGGGCGCCGCGGTCATCGCGGACCGCACTGGGCTTCAAGCCTGGAAGGCCCAGCTGACTGACGTCAGGGACGACAATCAAGGCACCGGTGAAGATGCACTTCTCTCCGGCCTTTGCGCGGTCGACGATTTCGCCTCGGAGGATGACATCCATGGTACGAGGCATGGAGCCCGTTGGGATCTCGGAGCTGTTTTCCTGGATGCGCACCTTTTGCCAGTCAACAAATGTGCTACGACGAATATCCAGTTGCCATCCTACGCGATTTTGGCAGGTGTTGTTGGGACACTGTGTCGGTTCTGTGTAGCGGAAGGTCTGCTCGACGTTCTGCACCACAGCACGGCAGGCCTCGCAGACAAAGGTGGCGAGCGACAGTTCGGGCCGGACCTCGGAGGTTCTGGTAACCGTGCCAGAGATGGAGAGCAGCTGCCCAATGTTGGCGGCGCGGAGGCTACGGACGCGTGAGACGAGCGGCAGGTTGTAAAACGCGACGGAGAAGAGCTTGTCTGTCTGCTGGTGCTCGTTCATGCGGTGTGTGGACTCGGATTGGCTGCCAGAGCCCATCTGGTTGACCGCCGAGGTTGATACGGCGCTCGACATTGACGTAGGCTGTCGGTGGTCGCGGTAGTACTGAGGTTCATACTTTGCGATGAGGCCATTGAGGGCGGCGGTGATGAAGGGCAGGAAGCGGTAGTACTGGCGAATGACTCCGTCGGCCAAACTTCCGTTCTCCCATGATGCAAGGTGCTTGAAATCGACGTAAAATGTCGAAAACGCGAATGTGCGCATATTTTTTATTTGGGCAATGTAAAATTTATCGGTGGTGACGGCACTAGAGGCGGGGGCGCCAGAAGAAACAGGCTGTTCAACGAAGCTATACCAGGCCATTCATTGTCAGTAAGAATAGCTCCCCTACATACCCAATCACCAAAGAGTCTTACTTTTCAACAAAATCGGCAAAGTGGTCTTGGACGAGGCCACCGATAAGGTCTTGCACGCGGGGGACGCGACCCTGACCGTTGGCACGGCTGGTGCGCGGCACCTGGTCGTCCGCGAAGCCCTCGGTACCGTCCTCACTAGGGGCGCCGAGGTTCTCCGAGGGCGGCCCGCGAGGGCGCGCAGATGAGGACGACGGGAAGCCCATGTTGCGCCGTTGCGGCGCAATGGACGGGGCGTCCGACATCATGAACCCGGCCTCGCTCGAAGGAGCCATGATGTGGTGTGGTGGGGAGCGGTGTGAGCTGCGACGATCGGTTCGTTCGCTGGTGTTTTTCGCTAGAGAACTCGAGTAGAAAGAAAACTATGGCGTGGGTGGCGACGAGCTGTCCTAGGAGAGGCAGGTACTGGAATTTTTCTTGTCGGAAGGGGAGAGATGATTGAAGCCCAGAGGAGGCCTGCGAATTGCGATGAGAGATGGGTCGTTGTGGGTGGGACATTTGAGAAGCACTTAACGCGAAAACGCGTCACTGACGCGTCCGAGAGTCTACACTCAACGCGACTTTAATTGATCAGCTATCAAGGGAATTGACGGCAAGGGCAGAGCAGCCGCCGTAAAGCAAGACAGGACCAAAAAAGACTTCAAAGTCAGGGAGTGATAATGTAGAGCTTCTTTATTATTTTTATATACAAAAAATCGGATTATCCCCCGGCTAAGCTCTAATGTACTTGCTGTCGTGAGGTGAGGGACAGCGCAGAAAGAGGTCGAATGAGCAAGAAGCCGAGCACAGCTCGTATAACTAGTGGCTCTCATGTCATAGGGTCATCCATACGTTGCCCCATGAGTTGCTTCATGAGTTGCGCTATGAGATCGATGGTGTTTGAGTGAGCGCCAGGTCGAGGTGGCCACGAAGACTGCACAGCGAGCGTTTGTCCAGCGGCTTCCAAGAGTATATACGCCCGTAAAAAATGGTGCGCGGAAGTAATCGCATGCCTGCTGAGCTCTATAATCTGGCGTTGATATTACCATTGGTGTTTAAAAACATATTCCGGCATTAAATGGCGTGTGCCTTGTAGTGATTATGTGTCGTGCAACCGGTCAAGCGTTTTTCGTCACATCGTTGGTCTCGTCTTCGAAGCTGTGGATCTGTTATACTGTTAGCAGTGCATGCAGCAAAAAAGCCTCGACGCGGGCTTGTAAATAAAATATTACCTTGTCAGAGACTTGCAGCCACTCCTCAACACTGCGCACATAAGGGTCTGCAGCTGCAGCGGCCATGGACTCGTGGGACCAAATCACCATTTCGTCAAATTCGCCCGTCACCCGCATCGTGCCCACGGTCTCCATTGGGACCACATCGTCGTCATTCGTGTCTTGGTCGTCGGAAGAAGGCAGTGTTTCCTTTTTCAACTGGTCGGGGGTTCGCTCCACGATGAGGCCGCGGTAGCCTTGAGGTAGAGGTAGGGATTTGCCTGTGAGCTTTCGACCGCGAAAGTATGCTTCCTTGCTGTTGTCTGTTGAAAATGGCGCTGCGTCAGTGTGTGGATTTTCTCGTTGTTCGTTCATGTTTCCGGTCTGATTTTTGTCTGCAGCGATACGTACCAGTGCTGTCCGTGGGCTTCCAGTACGCGCTGACGGGATCGATTGAGCCGTCATGATGGATATGACAGGGCAGCAGATTAGCTGTCAGGTTTTTTCTTTCAGGACCTTGTTCAATGGAAATTATGGTAGGGTTCGCCATTTTGAGGATGTGATTATTTCGACCTCGTAGTAATAGAGCTCGCTCTCTGTTTTGCCTGGTCAAGACTTGGCACGCGCGATGGCCATCGCGTCTGTGCTGGCCCCACCACAACTATTGAAGCAAGGTGCATACATACACTCTACGTGTGCTACGTGACAACAGAGTGGAAGACGGACCAAGAAGATGAGAAACACAAACAAGACAGAGGGCGGACAAGAAGGAGACGTGGAAAACAACCCTCTTGGTTTGGGGGGGGGGGGGAATACAGCGCGAGACATATGTACAACTCTTACTCCTACTTTTGGAAATTGCCCTATCAGGCTCGACGAGTGAGGAGGATAACTGTAAAAATGGAAAAACGAATGAGCGCCCCCTTTCACACTCCGTGTCAGGCGTACATATATTCTCAGAATAAAATGCAGACCTCCTGACTTTGATCAGGAAATGGTAGCTAAGCCCCAATGCATTTCTGCCTCACCTCAGCCTTTGCCCATGCCGCCCCTTGCCATAATTGCATCGCGAACGCCTTCGCCGCCTCCAGCCTGCTTGGTGCTGGACTGCCTGCCTGTCTGCCGCCCCACCCGCTCCCGCCCATGGACGTGGCTATGCAAAGTGGCTGACTTCCGGGCGTCCCCCTGCGCCACACAAACAAGGTACAAGAAGCTCATTAAATTACTTACTTGGGGATTCTGCAATCTGATGACGGCCACGATGTTTCCCTCTTCCTATTTCTGCCAGCTGCCGTCATAGCCTCCCCCCCCTCGCAACCCTCGCAACTAGCCTGACTCCTCTCCCGGGCCGCTTCATATTCACCGTGAGCCTCCGCCCTTCCTCATTTGTTCCTACTTGCCCCGACTTGGCCCCCAACACAGGCCCTCCCGACTTTGCCTTACTATTAGCCTACGGGAAGAAGAGGGCATTGCCGTTGTTCGCATTGCACTTCCCTCTAAGCGTTTTCTTCTTCTTAAATACAAAGCGCCGCCCTACTTAGATAGCAAATTGATTTTGAGAATTTGACCTCTTTTATTTTTCCGTTTTCAGCCGCGCTCACACTTAACCCGACCACAACTATTCCACAGCATCCACCCCAGCTTCCACTTACACCGTTGCTGGACTCGACTATGACCCAGCCCTCACTTCCAACCCTTACCATCCCGCCAGATATCCACGTCGCATCCGACCTCAATACCCCTCCCAGCCTGTCTAGATCACCGTCTATTCATGGCCTCGGCGCAGCCACCGGTCGCCCTGCCAAGTGGACAAGGTTTCACCAGTGCAAAATGGTCTGCCTCTACCTCTACACCAACCTGCCGCTCCCGAAAATTGTCGACGTCGTCCACCACAAGTCACCTCTCGGCAACCATCCTCCTGGCATTGATTCGGCGAACAAGAACCTGAACGCATTGCTCGACAAGGAGCCTCGATGGTTGCACCCTCGGTCCAACGAGGACATGAGTCGTCGCCTCGAGCAGCTCGCCCTCTCACCTTCCCGAATGTCGTCTAGATCTAGTGACAGTTCGGTCCACCATGCTTCATCTGAGCCATCGGTTCTCGAATTCCATCCTCATCCCTTCAAGTCCGAGGGTGGTGCCAGCCCTACACTCCTGGATGTCCCCCACCACTCCATGGACTCCTGGAGTGCCGCGACATCACCAGAGACCTACTATCAAGGCCCGGTAGACTGGTCGCCGGCCCAGCCGTTTCAGTCGCCTCAAGCACCTGCGCTTCACCCGACAGAGGTTCAAGACGAGGTCCTGTTTGCACCCTTCCTCCGCAGGGCCACCATGGCATCCTCGTCCACAGCCACGTCAGCTTCGTCCCTGCGAACCATCCTGGCAGAGTATAGCTCTCCATATCGTGGGGTGGTCAAGGGGCTGATGAGACGACTTCCTGGGTTCTCTCCAAATTCAAGAAACATGTCGCCCGTCTCGGAAGCCAACTCTGGGGTCATGGATTGGCTGGACGCCGGCGAGGCCCCAACTCCGCTCGAGGGCACGCCGTTCCCACTGCCAGGCGACTTGCTCAGCATTGATCTGCATGTTCAGTGCCGGCAGCTGCTTGTGGAAGCCCGAGACTTGCTGCGAGCGCCTGCCGCTGCTCTGCCGTGGGTGACACCGAATGGCCTAACAGAGAAAGGAGAGCGTATCCTTACCGGCATAGTCCTAGAATCGGACTATTCCGACGTGGATGCTTTCGGCAACACCTTGCTCCATTTTGTGGCTGCCCGGAGCACCGCCGGGATGTTATACGATACCATAATGTACCCAACATCTCGCGGTATCCTGCATCAGCAAAATTCTGCTGGCCAGTCATTTCTACACGTCATGGACCACCACATCATGAAGAACACAGAATTCATCAGTGGGTTGGTTCACACGCTAAGACAAGGCAGCGATTTGGACATTTATGCTCAAGACCACTACGGTCGCAACTTCTTCCACATGCTGCGGGCCGGTGGCATCAGCCAGGCTGCTTTGGAGCGTATTCTCGACCCGAACGACGCGTTCCAGTGGAACAGGCGCGATGCCTTTGGAGAGGAGCCATACCTTTCCGCGGCGCAAATGTCATGCAACGCATCACGAGATTCTGCCTCATCCTGTGATGTCGCATTGCATGCTGCCGAGAACAGCTCGGTGACTACGCAGTTACAACTCGTGACGTTCATCAACAGGGCTCTCCTCCAAGATCCCATGGCGGAATACACCCACGGACGCAACGGCCTCCACTGCCTGGCCACCGCAAACCTGAGCATGGCCACGGGAGCGAGCTCGTCCGGCACGGCCGAGAGCGCGCCGGGCCCGGCAGCCGCCAGCGGTGCCGGGACACCTCGGGGCCGGCGCCGCGCGAGCAGCAGCAGCAGCAGAAGCGCCACCAAGCGGGAAACGGACTCGTCGGACGCGCGGATGGCGATGCGCCTGGAATCGCTGGGGGAGCTGCTCCGCGCGGGCGTGCGGCCCGACGCGTACGACGCGCACGGCAGCACGCCGCTGATGGCGTTCGCGGCGCGGCTGCCCGAGGACGGCAACTACAGGATCGGCCCGGAGATGCTGCGGACGCTGGATCCGCGCGGGCGGGCGCGTCGACGCGCGCAACCGCGCGGGCGAGACGGCGCTGCACCTGTCTCTTATAA
>MWMN01000084.1:34507-109499 GCA_002968875.1 Cordyceps cicadae | reverse complement strand
GGGGGGGGGGGGGGGGGGGGGGGGGGGGGGGGGGGGGGGGGGGGGGGGGGGGGGCCTATGTGTAACCGCCGGCTCTTGGCCTTCACCCCGGGCCTTGCATGCATGCAGCATTATACATTACGCCGGGGAGCTGCTATATTAGTTTGCATGGCAGATCACTCGCTCAGGAAGCGCAGCCACAGTCATACAACATCAATTCGTAAAATGTCTACACAACATCGGTAGAGGGATGCAATCTCCACAGACGGCTCCCGTCGGATGCCCAAACCTAAATATACACAAAGAAGCTCTTCTCGCCCTCCTTGGGCGTCACCCGTGCGCGCCTCATGATGCCGTCCTCGCACGCCAGGCGTATCCGCTCCGCCGTCGCCGGGCTCTCCATCCTCAACAGCCCGGCGTCCGCGTCCCGCACCGCGGCGGCGCCGCCCTTGCGGGCCTCGACGCCCTCCGCGCGGCGCGCCGCCTTGAGCGCGTCGCGGATGGCGAAGAAGACGACGCTGCCGAGGAACAGCGGGGGCTCGCCGACGCCGCGGCTGCGCTGGATGGTGCGCAGCTCCGCCCACTCGACGTCCTTGAGGAGCGCGACGTTGAAGCGCTGCGGGATGTCGCGGAAGCCCGGGATCTTGTAGGCGCCGGGCCCGCGGGTGAAGAGGGTGCCGGCGGCGGGGCCGGCGGCCAGCCAGAGCGACTCCTCCATGGTGAAGAGGCCCATGCCCTGGACGAAGGCGCCCTGGATCTGGCCATAGTCGATGGCCGGGTTGATGGACTGGCCGACGTCCATGAGCACGTCCGCCTCGAGGCACGTCCACGAGCCGGTCAGCAGGTCCACCTCGACCTCGGACGCGGCCACGCCCTGCGTGAAGTAGAAGAACATCTTGCCCTTGTTCTCCGTCCACGAGTAGCCAATCTCGGGCGTCTTGTAGAAGCCCTGCGCCGAGAGGTTGACGCGGTCGAGGTACGCCGCGTGCGCAATATCCTTCATCGACGCGTCGCGGCCGCCGAGCCTCTCCCGGTACGGCCGCAGCCGCTCGTTGAGCTGCGCGCAGGCATTGTAGACGGCGAAGCCGTTCATGTCCGAGGACGCCGAGGCGGCCGTGGCCGAGGCGTTGGCCACCGTGTTGGTCGCCGTCTCGGAGATGAAGACGTTGTCCAGCGGCACGCCGAGCGCCTGCGCCGCGATCATGGTCATCTTGGTGTGCAGGCCCTGGCCCATCTCGGTGCCGCCGTGCGCCACCAGCACCGACCCGTCGTGGTAGATGTGCACCAGCGCGCCCGCCTGGTTCAGCCAGAGCGCCGTGAACGAGATGCCGAACTTGGTCGGGATGATGGACAGGCCCCTCTTGCGCCACTTGCTCTTGTCGTTGAACGCCGCGATCCGCCGCCGCCGCTCGGCGTAGCGGAAGTCGTCGCGCACCCGCTGGTACATGAGCGGCACGTGCCAGTCCTGCAGCGCCTGGTTGAAGTGCGTCTCCTCGCCCGGCTTGTACATGTTGATCTCGCGCAGCGTCTCCACCGGCATGCCGAGGCGGTCCGCAATCTCCTCCATGTACGTCTCGGCGATGAACATGCCCTGCGGCCCGCCGAAGCCGCGAAAGGCCGTGTTGGAGACGGTGTTGGTCTTGCACACGCGTCCGCGGACAAACACGTTCGGGATATTGTAACAGCCGTCCGAGTGCGTCATCGCCCGCTCGCACACCGCGGTGCTCAGGTCAAACGTCCAGCCGGCGTTGTTGTAGACGGACAGGTCCAGGGCCTGGAGCTTGCCATCCTTGTTGACGCCCACCTTGTAGTGCCCCAGGAAGGGATGGCGCTGTCCCATCGTCAGCATGTCCTCCTCTCGGGTGAGCATGCATCGAACGGGGCGCTTCGTCTTCTTGGCGGCCAGAGCCACGACGGAGCTGAGGATCACGGACCGCGATTCCTTGCCGCCGAAGCCACCGCCCAGTCTCTTGACGCGAACGACGACCTTGTTCGCCGCGACGCCGCAAGTTCGGGCGGCGAATACCTGCGTCTCGTTTGCATTCTGAGTGCTGGCAAAGATCTCCATCGCGCCATCCTCCGGCGACGGAATTGCCAAGCACGCATTCGTCTCGAAATAGAAGTGCTCCTGACCGCCCATCCTGACGGTACCCGTGAATACGTAGTCGCACTTCTTAAAAGCCTCTTCAGTGTCACCCTTTTTGATCTCCCTGTACACGGGGTGGAAGCTTTCCTGCTCAATGGCCTCTTCCATGGTGAGCACGCAGGGGAGCGTCTCGTACTCGACCTTGACTGCGCGGGCAGCCTCGCTGGCCTTGTTGGGAGACGTGGCCAGGATCATGGCAATGGCTTGACCTGCCGTAAACACCTCGCCCTCGGCAAAAAAGCGCTCGTCAAAGTGCGGCGGGCCAAACTTGTTGGCTTCCTCGTCGGGCATGTCGTTGGCGTCGATGTAGTCCACCACGCCAGGCATGTCTAGAGCTGTTGAGTAGTCGATGGACAGAATCTTGGCGCGAGGCTTGGTAGATAGCACCCAGCAGCCGTACAACTCATTCTTCATCTGGGGAATGTCGTCCGTGTATTGGGCTTCGCCGGTGGTCTGCTTCAGGGCGGCGACGTGCGGGTTCGACTTGCCCGTCACCTCGAGCTCGTACTTTTGCGCCGAGTCGTGGTCAATCTTTCCAACGGACAGCTCTCTCTCAATCTCGTCTACGGCCTGCCTGTCCGCATCCTTGCCGTCCAGTGCGGAGAGGACATCATGGTAGAACCGGTAGAAGAAGCCAAAGGCAAGTGCTTTACGGTACGAGGCCATGCCACCAGGGACGCTGAACTGCATGTCAAAGTCGCGACCAAGCGCATTCATCACACCCTCGAGCGTCTCCAGCTCTGCAAGGCGCTTGCCGATGAGATACTCCTCTGCCGACTTGGCCGAGACCGTGGTGGCCGCCATGCCTCCGTAGATGAGATTCGTCTCCCGGACGATGCCCTCATCATCCAGCTTCACGCGCAGGGCGCTGGTGACGATGGCAATGTCGTCGTCCTTTCTCTTTGCCTGCTTGTAGGTGCGGTAGAACTCGCCCTTGGCTGCCGTGGCTGGTATGCGGATGGACGCTATGATGGCATCTGGGGCCAGCGCCGTCCTGCGATACCCTGTGAAGAACTGGGACATGTGAATCTCCGTCTCTTCCGTGGCCGACTTGGCGACCAGCACCGCGTTGGCTCCCCACAGCGCCGGGTTCAGGTCAGAGATGGGCGAGGCTGTGACGAGGTTGCCCGCGGGCGTGCCGACATTGCGGATCTGCCGGCCGGCGAAGTACTTGAGCTGCTTCAGGATGCCCGCGAAAACCTGTCCGCGGATGGGACCGTAGTGCTCCATTGCCGTCTCGCAGAGCTTTTCGAGATCGGTCAGGGTGACGTTGCCGCCAATCTCCAAGTGATCGTCGCGCAGCTTGAACTGTCGTAGCTCGGCAATATCACCGACGTACACGGATACGGGGTATTGCAACGCCTTGAACTTGATCTCGATCTGCGTCTCGGTGCTGCCGCCGATGATCTTGGCCTGGGGGTAGACGCTCTTGATCTGCAGGAGCTGGTCGAGCGTGACGGGGCGGTACCAGGTCTTCTTCTTGGTGCCAAAGGCCAGGGGCCGCATCTCGTGCTTCTTTAGCTGCGGGGGGAAGATGAGTTCCGTGTCCGGGTTGTACTCGATGAAGCCGGGCGGGGTGAAGCGCTTGATGGGCTGGTCGTCCTTGATCTTGTCCATGCAGCATCCGCCGTTGACAGGGCGGCCGTTGCCGTTTTCCATGCAACAGCCAGTGCCGTTCTTCTTGCCATTCACGCCATTCGCACCCTTGACACCGTTCGAAGCACCGTTTGTCTTGGCGTCCCTGCAGCAGCCTTGAGCGTCATCCTTGACGCTAAACGTCTGCGCAGCGTCCAGGATGGGGCGGTACCCCGTGCAGCGGCAGAGGTTCCCGTCAAAGGCCTCCTCGACGTCGTGCGGGGTGGGCGCGTCGTTGTTGCGCAGGAGCGCGTACAGGCTCATGACGATGCCCGGGGTGCAGAAGCCGCACTGGCTGCCGTTCCCGCGGGCGACGCGCTCCTGGGTCGGGTGCGGGCGCTTGGTGTTTCCGATGCCCTCGATGGTGATGACATGCTTGCCGTCGAGGCTGACGAGGGGCGCGAGGCACGCATTGACGGAGGCGTGGTAGATCTGGCGCGTGGTCGGGTTGAACTGGGAGACGACAATGGTGCAGGCGCCGCAGCCACCCTCGCCGCAGCCGCTGACGTTAAGGTTAGAGAGAGCAAGAGAGAGAGAGAGAGAGACAGAGAGAGAGAGAAAAGAGAGTTTGAAGCAAGAATGGGGCTGCCTCGTCGCCGTCAAGGGGGGGGGGCAGGGCTTACAGTTTGGTGCCTGTGAGGCCGATGCCGCGCAGGTACTCGAGGACGGTGACTTCCGGGTCGATGTCGTCGAGAACAACTCTGGTGCCGTTGAGGTAGAAGCGCAGGGTGCCGTCGAAATCGGCGGTCAACGCGGCCAGATCAGCGGCTTTGGGCTGGGTTTTGACATCGACGGCGGTGGGAGCCATGTCGGCGGCGTCGGGAGACAGCGAGCTGTCTAGGTGGTGAGGAGGGGAGTTGTTCGGTGGTTCGGTAGTTGGGCGGGTATGGTGAGTACAAGGTTGGGTATCTGGGGGGGTTGGTGAGGTGTGCTTTCGAGGAAGAGATGATGTTCAAAGAAAGCCGAGGTGAAGATGGGAGAGTGAAAAGGGAGGGGAAAGACTCGACAAACACGGAGCCAGGCGGGCGTGTAGGATAAGTACCTACCCAAAGTCGGGTCGGGCTTGGTCTACCGTTGGAGAAGCATTCGGGCTAAGCACAGATAGCAAGCAGCCTCCACAAACGATACGATAACGGCTTGGGGCTTGGGGCTTGGGTATGTAGGCAGGCAGGTAGGGTAGGCAGTCTACGGGGAAGAGGGCCGAGGGGTTCAACAGCAAAACGCAGAAAGCTTGAAATGAAAACACAGTCTATTTATAGTCCTTCCTTCATTCCCCAGAATGCCACAAATGCAAAAGCAGTCGGGTAGCTTCCCAGTGGCGAACCTGCGCATGTCATTCATTGCAGCGTGATGTGATGTACAATGCCTGCAGCTTGATTGGACTGGAGACTTTTCTTGCCATGTGCAGCGGTGGCGACCTTTGTACTTTAGTGCGGGGGTTAGCGGGCCGCAGCCTGAGAGGAGAGGAGGCATGTACCGGGTAGGTGATAGGTACCTTTTTATCTGCGCCTCCACGGCCTTGGGATGGAAGCCAGCATCCGTCTACAAACTCGTCGCTAGACATTTTCAAAAGGAGAAAATTCCAAGACTTGATCCCAAGTAGCGCAATTCCCATGGAGATCCGGAAAAGTTATATCAGGGCTGCCCAAAGAAAAAGGTCCGTGGCCAAACCGCCGCCCTTGTCCCTGGTACTCTGTACCTGGCGTATGCCGTCGCCCACCATCGGCCGGCTCCGACTCTCCTCCATCTGACCCCTCCACTCGCCGACATCCCACCACCATAATAGGGCACTGATGAAATACCAACATAACATCGTAGCTGCACTTGGAATTGTTCCTTGGAAAAGTCACCATTGCTGTCCCAATCTATATTCTGTTCCACGACCTCTATCCGCAAGAATCGGGCCTTTTACCCCGGATTCTGCCCCTGCGACCCAACCCACCACATCAACAAGAAATATCCACGCCACCCACCGCCCGCATGCCGATGCCGGACGACCCCCGGACCACGCGTCCAATGCTTAACAAAATCTTTATATATTCATCTATCCAGCTACCAGTCCCCATCCAAGCAAGCCCTCTCTTAAATCCCGCCCCCTTTACTCCATGTACTTCTTCAGTCCCCGCAGTCTATTCTTCGCCTCCTCCAGCACCGCGTTCTCCTTGCACACCGCGAACCGGATGTAGTCCTCCGCCAGGTGCGCGTTCTCGTCCGTGTAAAACTCCGTCGGCGGGATCGCCGCCACGCCCACCTCCTGGATCAGGAACCACGCGAGCTTAAAGTCCCGCGGCCGGCTCGCCACGTGCGCCGGGAACGGGTAGTCCGCAGGCACCCGCACCATGGCCATGTTGACCAGCACAAAGTACCCGCCCTCCGGCTCCGAGTACGGCAGGCCCAGCTCCCCCCACACCTCGTTGAACCGGTCCATCTTGCCCTTCATCTCCGTGATCGTCGACTCCCAGAAGCCCCGCGCCTCCGCCTCCTCGAAGCCCACCGCGCACGCCTCCTGCAGCGGCGACACGGACGAGTAGCAGATGCGCGTGTGCGCCGCCGCAACGTACTTGATCAGGTGCTCGGGGCCGATCAGCCAGCCTGCCCGGGGTCGTGTTAGCAAAAAAATTAAAAATAAAAAAATAAAAATAAAAAAAAAGGGAGAAAGATTTGCGCAGTGTGGGACGGGAGTGGTCGGCTGCATGGTTAACAACTCACCTACACGCCAGCCGGTGGCGTAAAAGTTCTTGCCCGCAGAGCCGACAGTCAGTGTCAGCCGCTCGACCTCGGGCGAGAGGGTCGCGATGCGCGTAAACGGCACGTAGTAGAGCTTGTCGTAGACCTCGTCCGACAAGATGATGATTTCGTTCTTGACGCACAGGTCTGCAATCTTTTGCAGCTCGTCCTTGGAAAACACCTTGCCCACAGGGTTGTCTGTCAAAGTCAGCATTGCACTCTTCACACACACACTCACTCATGCTGGGAGTGGCACGTACGAGGGGTGTTGATGACAATCATCTTGGTCTTGGGCGTGATCGCGCGCTCCAGCTCGTCAAAGTCCACCGTCCAGTCCGCCGCCGAGGACGTCTTCGTCGCGCCCGTCACCGGCGGATGCAGCGGCACGTAGACAATCTTGCCCCCCGGCATCTGAATGTTCGAAATGTACCTGAACGCCACTCCTTGTCAGCGAACACCATCCCAAATCCCCCCCCCCCGCTCTCTGGCTCGTTGTTTCGGAAACGTACTGGTCGAAAAAAGGCTCAAAGATAATCACCTCGTCGCCGTCCTCCAGGAATGCCATGAACGCGCTCAGCATGCCCTCGTTGGCGCCCGTCGTGATCGTCACCTCCGTCTCCGGGTCAATCGCCCGCCCCCAGTACGGCGCGTACGACTCCGCGATCGCCTTCCTCAGCCGTGGTCGGCCCCGCGTCGGCGAGTACTGGTTGCAGTCCACGCGACCCAGCGCCTCCTTGGCCGCGTCCAGGATGAACTCTGGCGGATTGTACCCGAAGAAGCCCTGACCCATGTTGACGATCGGCTGCTTGGGCGACGCCGCCGCCGCTTCGTTGATGATGGACCTGCGTGGGGGCGCAAACGCACGTTAGCTGGTCGTCCCTGTTCGAGTGAGGAGAGAGAGAGGAGTCAAGGGGGGGGGGGGGTTGCGTCAGTGAGGAGGATAGTGCTTCCTGTCTGCTTACCAAACATCCTGTTTCTGGCCAGATACCCGCGCCGCGGGCTTTAGCTTGCTGGAGAGACTCATGGTCGCACACAACCCTCGCGTCGCAGGGCGGAAGGTCTTCGGGATGGTCGGGGTCGTTGCGAGCTTTCGGACGTGGGGTCGAATCGCTGCGGCAAACACAGACATTAGCAAGAAATCAAAGACCTTCAATGGCTAGCTTCCGTAGCGTCGTCGTGGTCGTGGTAGAGGCTCAGTGATGTGCTATTGAATTGCGCAACTTTTTTTTCTCTCCTCGCCCTTCGGAAACCCAGCCTGCATGATGTTTTGGTTCGGCGGGGTCAAATCTGGGCCGTTATCGCAGCTGTAGAAGCTTACTAGGCCTCGCATAGCCGAGCCGTTACTAATAAGCTGCAAGCACGCAATCGCTCCACGTTTATTAAGGTCATTGAGCGAAAGTATACCAAGTCTGACGAGGAATAAGAAATGCTACATAGTTGAACATGAATAGCAAAGCTCCATTATAGGAGCACCCAAACACTACTACATAACCCAACGCTGTCTGGCCGCGACGCAGCCAGCCTTCCAATCAATCAAAGACAGAACAAGTGTCCTGCAAGGAAAGAATTTTTCAAAGTACAGATAGCGCAGAGAAGCAAAGAATGAGCCAAGTAAAAGAAACAAGTAAAGCCCGCCTCCGTTTGTTGCGCCATAGAGCCCCCAAGGCGCGCTTCGAGCGCGCACCAACTTTTCATACAGCTCGCTATAGTATACGCCCAAAGCCCTTTCAACGCCCATAAAATATTAGAAAACAAAGCAACCCCAGCCATTGAGAAAAACAAATGTAGTAGAATCTAGAAGCGCAAGTCGTCGTCCTCCTCCTCGCCCTCCTCATCACTAGCGTACAATCCAACCTGTCGTTCAGTGCGCACATGAGTTTGTTGGCGTTCCTTGTTCCGACGCCCTCCGCAGATTCCGCATCATGTTGTCGACGAATTCCATAGATTCTCGGCCCGGCACATCAATAAACTCTTGCTGATCCGACGGCGTCTGGCAGTGTTTTTGTGGGGGTGTAGAAGCAACATCCATATTGCCGTTAGTAGTCTGAGATATTGGTGTGTGCTTGACCATGGCAGCATGCTGCTGCGGGGCCAACGCAAATGATGGTAGGGGCACTGGTGTCCTTGATATTTTTACTGCTTCAGGCGGCTTCGCAATCCGGGAGTGGCTCGGCGCAGTAGCTGCTATTGGCGATGCAGTCACATCCTGCTTTTCTGTCCCTGGTGCCGCTGCTGGCGGGGGCGATGCGCCCATTGCGGCAAGGAATCCCGGTGGAAGCGGCACAGGCGATTGTTTCGCAGGTATCTTATAAACGGCCTTATGTGGTGGTGTTGCCTTTGCCTTATCCGACTTCATTGCTATGGCCACAGGCTGGGGTCGGGCAACGGGTGCCGCAGGTTGTGGTACGCCGTGAAAGTGGCCTGCTGAGCCAGCCATATCATTAGGCCGCCCCATAGCGCCAACTTGGCCACTATGAATCAGGAGCGGAGCTTTGTAGTTGTTCTGGTAGCCATTGATAAATCCACCATAAGTTGCATAGGGGGTGCGATATCTGGACGGCTCCCTGTTGAAGTTGACCTGGAAGAACTGATATGTGTGATATACAGACGGGTGAACGGTGAACCTAGGTACCTCTTGAGGCACGTTGTTTCTAACCGTGTGTCCTCGCTGATTATACGCTGGCATGTTTGCATATGGAATTTGCACATTGTGCGCCCCAGCAGCTTGGGGAGAGGCCGCATACTGTGGATGAAGATAGGGCCTACCGATGACGGTGTTGCCGACGGCCAGCGGTGGAATGTAGCGTCCGCCAGATTGTTGCTGATACGTATGCGCCCCCGGCACGCCTTGTTGTCGATACTGCTTAACCTTGGGTACTGCAATTGGCCTCGGTGGTTTGGGAATAGTGTCCAGAAAGTTAGCCTTGGGATTATTTCGCCGCTTGGTTGGGTCTTCGGTGTATTGGGCCTTGGCTTCGGTAGAAGTATTGCCAATATAGTACCAAAGCTGATTGGGTTTCGCAAAGTCGACCTTGACCTGATCCTTGTTGACAGCAACATCGTGAAGATTGAACTCGGCCCAGGTGTATCCTTCAGCGAACTCGTCGCCCTTGCGAGGCTTATCGTCATCTTGTCTCTTTGCGTTGATTCGTTTTCTAGCCTTTTCTGAGGCAGGCAGCGGGAGTGCATTCGGAGACGCCTTAGGTAGATGATAGTCCGAGGGATCAGGTATAAGCAGCCACTTCCATTCAACTTCGATCCGCTCGCCAGTTGGTACGACGTTAACAAGGAACGTCTCCTCGTCCGCGCGACTTTCGATGACGAGGCCAGCAAAAATGTCACCTTTCGCATACTGAAACTGGCATATATCATCCAATTTGACAGCCTTAGCAGCACGATGAAGGCGGTTGTCAGCCTCAAGCGCTATGCCATCAAGCTTCTTATCTCTGCGCATGCGGTGAAAGCGACAGCTGAACTCGAAGGCTTGTTCTTTATATTCAACACCGTCTTCGCCATAGACCGGGATGTCTTGTTCCTCGATAAATACGCCAGCTGCAGCAGCGCACGTGGCATGGTACGCTCTGGCACACTTCTTTTGTGAACATTGGAAACAGGCACCACGTTTAGAGCGACAGAACAGGCACTTAAGATCCAGTCTGTCCCTATGCACGTTGTTGACATTACACACGACGTCCTGTCCTTCCACCGTATCAATGTAGGTTTCGGGGATATACAAGGCGCACATTCTGTGAGCCTTGCGACCGTCATTTGTAGGCAATATCTCCATGCCACCAAAGTCGTTGGGGCAAAGGCAACAAGGCGGGTCTGCCTTTGGTTTGAGCCGTAAGCGGAGCTTTTTGATCTTCTTCGAGCCGTGCTCTCCGCCGTGCTTGCGCTTCCGAGCGTGTTTAGACTTGAGGGCGCTAGGGGGAGGCGAAAGAACTCCTAACATATCCCCGTCATCCTCTTCGTCATCGTCATCGGTCTCCTCGTAGTATTCTGGTGTTGGCTCGCCACGCAGCTTGCGCTCAATTTCGTAGACATCGATCCAAACGCTGTCCTGTGCTTGCGAGCACTCACATCGCTTTGCAACTTTACCCATTGGAAGCCATGAATCGAGGGCAAAGTTGACGGCCTCGGCACAATTGTAGCCTAGGTTATATCCGGAATGATAACCGTAGGGGTATGTGACGACAAACTCTCCGGGATATGAGAGACACTTGTTGACGCGAATGCCGTAATGTGATAAAAGATGTTGTGGGGAAATGAGGTAACCCTTGTGTCGCAGAAATTGATTACAAGACTTGGCATCCGCAGGCCAGATGTTCTTCATTGCCCTCTCGAATTTGGGAGCGTCGGCTTGTGAGATACTGTACCACTGCTTTGGTGCGCCAAAGTGAAGATAGTTGATACTGTAGAGATCCACGTCCTCGAGGTGCCATGCGAAAGTGGCTTTCCACATGCCGAGATAGAGATACGCTGTGTTGACGCCAGGAATCTTGGTGCCAAGGACATCGAGAAGATTAGGCAGCTTGTTCAAATTCCAGGTGTCCATAGAATCGTCGAACAGAGTACCCATCATATCGGCCCCGTAAAGTGGCGGCGCATATGTAAGAGTTTTCCAGTACGCTCTCTCCAACTCCTCACATCGCTCAGCGGTGTAGTCGGAGATGTCCATCTTATAGTCAAAGTCCCTAAAAGCTTCTTCGTCGATGGCGACGGAGCCCTCGCGGCGGCCATTCTTTCTGCGTGCTGAGACGGACTGGGTCTTTTCCTTGGAGGGTTTGACGCCACCCATACGTCCACCCATCCGAGCAGGGATCGGGCCAGGCTCCTGCTCCGGTTCTGGCTCTGGGCCGTCATGCTCGACGGATGTGAGTACCTCGGGCTTTCCTTCTTTTAGTTCCTCCGACCCTGACTTGGGCGATACCGGTGTTATCGGGCGTTCGTCTCGTTGAACGGCCTCATCATCTTGCTTAGCCTTATTTTTGGGCGGGCGACCTCGACCACGCTTCTTAGGTGCCGACGTGTCAGGCTGTTTCGGGGCGGCGGGCTTCGATCTCGGAGGTTTCGGCTTATCCGTGTTTGCTCGTCGCTCACCACGGCGCGCGGGCGGCTGGTGTTCGCTTTGATCGCAGAGCTGGCGCCACTGGGGAAGGTTGTACGATCGACCGTGCAGAATGTTAACCTGTCTGTATGTTCCGTTCGAGCCCATGATATCTTGCTTGATTGGTTCGCGGACGCGAATTTGCTTGATCAATTCGTCAAGCTTGGGCTGGGCATCTTTCCATTCCTGAGGTGGGATGATCTTGATTATGCCCGACGTCATGCCGTAGCTGTCGACCTTTTTCATCTGTTACGCGTTTGCATGGTTAGCGATGGAGCGTTGCGCGGGAAGTGTGGCAGGGCCAGTGGCGACGACGGGCAAACACACGAATTTCTTAAAATCCTTGAACTGGTCCATTGTCGGTTTGAAGACGGGCACGGTGCCGGACCAGTGATCGGGCACTACATCTCCTATGTCATCTTGATCGTCCTCGGCGGCAGGCGGCAGCTCGGCCGAGGCGTCCAGGCCCGGGGGAGCAGCGTCGACGGGGGGGTCGTCGTCGAGTTCGCTGAGCTCGGAGTCGCTCGCGTCCGATTTGAGTGCATTACTGCTGTCAGGCGGCGAGTGCAGAAACCTAGGCTGCGAGGGGTTCAAGCCGTCATCGCGGGGGCCATCGACGGCGGTCGCAAATAGTTGCGCAGCGACGTCCATGGCTGTCTGTTATGTTTAAAAATGGGGGTGGAGAGGAAAAAAGAGTGGTGGGTTGAACGAGAGCGAGGGATGGATGGAGGGGATCAGGCGGCAGCCTGGAAGCTGTCCATGCGAGCGGAGGGCATCAGATGCGCAAGCGCGGAGGACAGACAGTATGAAGGCAGGGTCGCCCAAGTTGTTATCAATCAGTCTTGCCTCGTCGATGGATGGCAGTGCTTGGTGGTTGCTGCAGGTGCGTTGCTCGATCTGGGCCGGGGTAGTGCAAGCAGGCTTGGTTGTGGACTTGCTCCGACTTGACCACAGCGACGAGCCAGGGAGAGCCCAGCCACAAGGTGAGCCACGGACTTTTATTGGTTGTAAGCTGGGTTAGTGGAGCATTTCTCTTTGGGTTGTCGGCTGACTCAGGAGACGAGCCTTCCTATTCCGGGTTAGTGCTTGACGGTGGCAGCGCGTGCCAATCTCCCTGCAGCCTCAGAATCACTGTCACCCTCCCTGAAAATTTCCCGCACGAGGCGAGCAATACTCGACCTTTTCTTCACCTTGCTCCCTCGGCCGAGTTGTGATGTCATTCGACCTGCCAAAGATCTGATAAGCAGGATTGAGGTTAATTGCCAGACCTTCCGCAGCCAGCTTGTACGCAGACGCCAATTAGGCTACTCTACGAACTACCGAACCTTGATAATGCGCAAGTCGCGACAATAATTCAACATATATTCCGTAGGGAACGAGAACGTAAATAGGTGTATTGAAGGGGTAAAGAGTACAGATTGCATTTGACGACTTGAGGCAGAGGCAGTCACTTTACCACTCGTGGCATCACCCCACCCAGCATCCCAAACACCACACCTGACAGACACTCCTCGTACTCCATCACGCCCACCCGAGTCACCTCAGCCAGAAACACGCCCTTGACATCCTCCGCCGAACCGCGGCCACTGTAGCCTCGCTTTCGACGGCGCCTTGTTCGCCGCCATCTCCGTCGACGCCGACTCCATACATGTCCGCCGCGGCGCTGGCAGCCGGCACCGGCCCGACCCCGCTGACGAGCAGCCACGGGCAGCTGGGCTTGAGTTGAACTGGTACGCGTAGGAACGCGTGCGCGCGACGTGCGCGGCCCGATGCACCTTGTACAGGGGGCACTTGTAGCTCGCGGCCGTTGCCATGCGCGACACACCGGCGACAACGGCCTCGGCGACGCTACCGTTGAGCGCGGAGACAAAGCGGCGAGGGGCAGGTGCGGCTAAAGCAGGTCGGCGTCAGGCCCCCACGCCCGTGAAATGAACATATCGTACCTGTCCTAGTTGGGCTACTTAGGGTTACTTAGGGTTAGGGTTAGGGTTATCGCGTCCAGGAGGTGTGGAGGTAGTGGTACGGAAAGACAAAGAGATTGCTATCATTGGCGTCTTTTGCCTCTGTTAGCAGGTGATATCTTGTAGTCGTCGACGAGAAACAGCGTGCTGCGAAAGCGTCTGTCAGATTCCCAACCGACATGCATTGCAGGCAGTCAAACTGCAACGACGACATTAGTGGCTAGATCATGTGCTGCCCAGATCGACGCCAAGGGTTCGTCCCGACTTACATCGCGCGCAGTGCAGCGCCCGCGTCCGCCCCTTGCGCGCATCGCCCCAGCCTCAGACAACATCGAAACCACGGAAACGCTGTCCGCGCCAGCGCTCTGTCCAAACAGCAGCACGCGGTCCGGCGCGCCGCCAAGCGCCGCGATGTTGTCCCTAACCCAGTGCAGCGCTGCCAGGTGGTCGTGGATGGCGGCGTTGCCGCGGATGCCGGCCGCGAGGAAGCAGAGTGCGCCCAGGTGGTAGTAAAAGGTGACGACGATGACATCGCGGGCGGGCTGCAGGCGTCGTGCAGCGGGTAAGTAATGGCACCTTCGGTGTTGCCCCCGTCGTGGGAGTAGACCTTCATGTGGAATCGGTAGTACTCGTGCGCAGTGGTGGGCGGAATATACACAAGGATGCATGGACGTATGTAAGCTTGAGCTGCCATCTCGTATTCCGCGGCGACTACATGCACCTCAACGGTGGCAGCGTGAGGCTTTCAATCCTACAGTAGCATGGCATTACAGCTGCAGGAGGGCCCTGAACCAGGGCATTAGTTGGGTGCGCACTGCATTTCATGGAGACAGCGAGGGCCTCTCTGTATTGCCATGAAACCAGCGTTTTGTAGGTCTATGCTTCTATATACGCGAGCCGACTTACACCTCGCCGTATGTTTCTCACTCCGAGAAAAAGTGATCTTGGGCCCGCCACTCCAGCATTGGATCGACACCTTTTTATTATACGGAGGAACTATGGTTCCTGTGATTAATTTGTTTTCTACCGTTGCGCAGATGTTCCGCCCTATCCTTTTTGGGCACCATTTGCGAGGCCATACCAACAAATTCCAAAATTGTAACTCGCGCGTACGAGCAAAGCACTAGTGGCAATCCCCAAGGCGAGCATGGTCGCCTGGTCAGAATCGCGGTTTTCCAAGAATGAAATGCGAGGCTGATTGAAGTTTTTACGCGGAAGAAGTATGCCAAAACTACTCTGAACGATCATCCTACTAGTATACACTATCACGACTACAGCCTTGAGCGTAGGTGAACAGTGCAATTCCAGTTTGTAGAGTAGGCGAAGGTCAGATATCTAAAAATAAAAATTAGGAGTTGTCGGAAGGCGATGCAAAAATACAGGTTCCAGGGGGAGTCGAACCCTCGCTGGCGGAATCAGAATCCGCAGTCATAACCGTTAGACCATGGAACCAATGAAGCGGTAGACCACTTCACATGGGGCGGTTGAAGACATGGATCGGCGACTTATTAATAATAATGTGGCTTGGCACCGAGGATTGATCGCTCGCCTGTTGCCAAACTCGCAACTTTATCCACCCACGAAAACAGAGCACGATCCAAGCCACGCGGCCGATGGACACAGGAGGACTTCTTAAAACGAAAAGAGGATTCAGAATCAATTGACCGTTCCCATGCCCTGTGTAGGTGCAGATCCTCAGCTGCGGCTCGTCCCGGGCTTCCTCACCAAAACCGTAAACGCGACCATCCTGCCATCCCCGCGCGCCACCTCAAATGACCCTTTCTCCTCCCAGCCGACATTTGCATAGACCGCCTCAACAGGTCCCGCGACGTCAAAGTGGCTCACCAAGCCGTGCTCGTCCGCAAAGTCAGCCGCCCACCGCAGCATGAGGCTCGCCGCGCCCCGACCGCGGTACTCGGGCACGGTACCCATCAAGTCCAACCCCAGGCACCCGTCACGTCAGCTTGCATCCGTCCCCGACAAGTTTCCCTTTACTCACGCAGGCTCGGGCGCTCGCCAATCTCCCGCGCCTCGATGGGATCGAGTCCATCGCAGTAGCGCCCGAGAAACTCACGATCCAGCGTCGTCGGCGGCTTGCGCGGGGGCAGCTCCATCCCCTTAGGAACCCCTGCCGGTGAAAATATCAGCTACTCGCCCACACGAACGGGATCGTGGCGTGGGCTACCTGTGAGGGCAGGCAGATGTGCCTGGTACACCGGGGACACGATCCATCGCGAGTTCGCGATGGCCTTGCCTGTGGCGTCGTCGACGACCTTGAGCGTGTGCCAGGCCTCATAGCCGTAGACGGCGGGCCAGCGCTCCTTGCTGCCGGCAAGCTCCTCGTCGTAGGAGCGGCTTGGGTGCGCGGCCTTGTTGAACTGATTGTCGACGTTGGAGAGTGCGGCGATGAGGGCGAGCCCGTCGCCGTCGGAAAATTCGACGTGTTGCACTGGCGGGTATGGGTAAATTGGGGCAGCTCGTAGACTGAACGGCCTCCTGTAGTACTCATCTTCGATCTAACTTCTCCCTCAGCACGAATCGGCTTCTCGGAAACTAGTAAACAGCCTGAGTCAACCGGTATAAAAAGCGGCTTTCGGAGCCTGACGTAAACGAGCGCCATTGAAGCCGACAAACATAACTAGCTCTAGAGCTAACAACGTTGACGTTTATAGTTCTTATGTTGATAAGAGTAGTAGTGTCTACTTATTCTAAATGCCTACTCTACGGCCCAGATTGCGAGTCTAGCAATTTCCTTGAATGGACTAAATAGAGCGGTAGTCCCGGAAGTACAAAGCCTGGTGGTTTCGGCACGTACCCAATGAATCCAAAGCCCAGTCATCGTCGCTGGAAAAAAAAAACAAATTATCGGGACTTTTTTGTTCTTTATTTTATTTTATTTTTTAGTTCTTTTTTTAAAAAAAGGGAATCCGAAACGCAGAGAAACGCGTAGTAGAATAAATATGGAAGAACGCAACCAACTCGCCTCATAGAAAATTCGGTGCCTGGAAGGATGCCTGACGGCCCAGGGACGTTGTTTGCCAACATCAACGTTGCAGCCCCATGTCAAGTCTTCGGTTCTCCATCACCAACCATGCAGCACCGTGTCTACCTATCCATCTCCCTCGGCGCACCACGCGACCACCACGCCCTCTTCATCCCGGACGATGCCGCCGCGCCCGCCGACAGCCCCGGCGCGGGCACCATCCTGCAAGCGACCGGCAACATCCAGCACGGCATGACATTCGAAGTCAAGACGCACCATCGACCCGAGTCGTCCCCTGAGTTCCTCCGCCGGGAGTACCTGGGCTGGGTCGCCGCGAAGGACCTGCCCCGCGTCCGCGCCGTCTGCGAGGCCGTGCCGCCGCCCAAGAAGCAGTTTGACGGCGCGAGGCGGCTGTTCCCCGGGGAGCCGCTCCGGCGGTGTCAGGAGTGGACGCGGGAAGCAGTCGAGGCCTTGCAGGTCGCTGGTGTGCTGCATACGGAGCAGGGTGCTTCTACAAGCACCGAGGGAGGGCGGCCCTAGATCGGAGGATCGCCCAAAGGGACGAGAACCTTGAGGACACCCAGCCTCGTCTAGAGCAGACACGTACACACACACACACATCTTGCTGGCATCGCCGCCGCTTCTCAGTCGCAGATGCCCATTTTCTTCATCCCGCCACGCCAATTCATTCTACATTCTAACCCGGACCGCCCAAGTGGCGGGGCGACCCGATGCGGCAAACCACCAACCTCTATGGCCCGAATCAGCTTATTTAGCCGTCCAAATACATTGCCTCGGTTTTCTCCTCAGCCTTTTCTTTTTCTTTTTCGAAAAACAGCCTCATCTTTGCATCTGTGACTGTGGTTCTTAGAGACTGTCGGGCTTTTGTCGGCGTGAGATCGTTCACCGCAGGATCTGCCATCTCACCGCAGGATCTCATCTCACCGCCGATCATAGGTCCGGGAATAAAAGATGACCCCGCCATTGTCGCTACTGCCCATCCTCGCGCTGGCCGTGTCCGGCGCCGTGGACCGGCCGCAAGGAGACAACGACTCCAATGCCGTAACCAATACGAGCGGTAAGGTCTGGGCGGCCGTCGCCTTCGTCAACCACGGGGAGACGACGCCGTTCCTGCTCAGCCCGCACCCGATCCTGACACCCGCCGGCGCTCAGCAGCTGTACCGGCAGGGCCAAGCTTTTCGCCGACGCTACCTCTCGGCCGCAACCGGCAACGTGACGACGACCGGCGCCGCTCCGATCCAAGGCCTCGCGCAAGACGCCATTGACAACACGCAGCTGCGTATCCTCTCACAGGCGGACGAGTGGGTGGCCGGCGGCGCCGTCGCCTTCATGCAGGCTCTGTACCCGCCTAATCACACGGCCGTGAGCGCTGCAGTCGGGGGCCAGACATTGGCGGAGGACTACGTCGCCGGCAGTACGACAAGCTATCCGCTCAACGGCTACCAGTATCCGCATATCCAGACATTGCCCAGCACGGATATCAACTCCATCGGGTACGTACACGTGTAGACACACGATAGATGCCGGGCCACCTGACAACCCGCAGTATCCAAGGCCATCTCAGCTGTCCCGCCTGGCAGGCTGCCTCCACGACAAACCTGACCACCAACCCGGCCCTCGAGGCCGCCGCGCAGCAGAGCGCCTCCTTCTACACCACGCTCTTCTCCTCCCCGCCGCTTCTCGGCCTCCTCCCCGCCGACGACGCCAACCTGTACAACGCGTACGACATCCACAACCTCGTACGCTACGAGCGCGCCCACAACAAGACCGTCTTTGACACCCTCGCCGACCCCAACGCCACCCTCGCCCGCCTCGCCGCCGACGCCTTCACCCTCGCGCGCGCCAAGACTGGTCCCGGCACCAGCAGCGCCGGCGACACCGACGGCGTCACCCTGAGTATCGCCGGACGCACCCTCGCGCAGCTCATCGCCGCGCAGCTCAACCACACCGTCACCGCCGCCGCGCCGCTCACGCTGCTCTTCGGCTCCTTCCAGCCGCTCATGTCGCTCCTCTCCGTGACCGGCCTGCTGACCGACGACAACGTGCTCGGCACCGTCCTCGGCAACGTCACCGCGCCCGGCGCCGCCGCCGTCTTCGAGCTCGTCTCCGAGAACGGTGGCGGCTTGCTGCCGAGGCCGCAGGACCTAAGCGTGCGCTTCGTCTACCGCCCCACGGCGGACGCGGACGACACGTTCCGGGTGTTCTCGCTGTTCGGCTCGGGCAATGGCGGGCTCGCCATCCCGTATCCCGCCTTCCGGGACAAGATGGCCGCCATCGGCAGGGACGCGGCGGCGTGGTGCGCCGTCTGCCAGCCCGACGCCGCCACCGCTACGTGGTGCCAGAGCCTCGACACCTCGAACGGCGGGCGCTCTCAGATAAGCCCGGCCGTTGCGGGTGTGATTGGCGCGTTCATCATGGGCGTCTTGGTTGCGCTTGCGGTTCTCGCCCTCTGTGCTTTTGGTGGGTTTCGCCTGTGTCGACGAAGTGCTGCCGGGGGTGGCGCGGAGAAGCGCGCGAGCGACACGGATGTACAGTATGGGAGCAGAGGGGAAGCGCACGACCGTACCGGGAGTTGGGAGATGCGAGGCCAGCCGGAAGGGCAGGGCCAAGAGGCGACGCAGGCGGCGGAGCAGCAGAAGAATCCGTTTGACGACGATGCTACAAGCGACGTTGATGGTGCCGCTCCGGTGAGAGTGCGCGAGGGTTTCTAGTTAGATGGAAAATTGAGAATTGCATTAGATCTGACGCATGTTTATGTTTGCGAGTGAAGGTTAAGTTGTCACGATACCGCCGATACGTTGTAAAATATAAAATTGATGTCGCACCACATAGGACAGCGGATTCCAACCCCATCGAGATGGTTACCAAGTAATAAAATGTTAAAAGTGATGACAATAGCAAGTCTATCTAGAAAATGAAAACGCACGCAACTCCATAAAGACTACATACTACTTTGACTGAAGAATCACTGCTGGGCAATTGTACGACAACAGTCTGAGGAAACGCTTGTCAATACAGCCGTCTTTCCAGACACCCCCTGAAAAGTTTTGCACTGGCGAGACTCGAAGATCGATGTTGTGAGTCTTCAAACTGACTAGACCCTGTACAATCCGGACGTCACAGTCGCAGAAGGACAGCACAGTTACCTAGCCCATCACGATCAGAATCAGGTAAACGGGCCTCCGTCTTGTGCTCGGAACGGAACTTACGCCAAAGTAGTCCAAGTGGCTGTATTCGTCCCTCATATTGTTGGCAATGGCCAAGAACACGATGCTCTTGAACTCACTCATCCTGATCTCCGAGTCTTCAAAGGGCGTCGAGTCGACGGCATGGTAGATGGCATGAGGCTGGTCCGGTCGACAGCCGTTGTAGCCCACCTCCTCCATGGGATTCAGGCTGTGGTATACGCCGCCGCACCGCCAGATATACTCGTCGCTTTCCGGGTGCCTCTCGGGTCCCTCTATGAAGCCTTCCACGTTTCTGTGACTGTCCGCGCGTGCACGTCAGCAATCAGGGTCCCAGGCCGGCGGAAAACCAATTTGAACGGACCAACGTACCAGTACCGGTGCCAATCGGTGGATGAGAGCACGGTCTCGTCCATATTGACACCGCCCGATAGCCAACTACGCACAAGCTTTGCAAGGCACTTGGCGGTACGGTAGCGCCTCCATCCCTGCGTGTCGGTGCGCTGAGGCGAGCCAGGCTCAAAGTCAACATTGCAACGATGACCAAAGTGATCGTACCAAGGCTCGGCCCTGAGCACAATCTTGTCCATCTCTTCGACACTCCTAAGGTTGAGAAGTGCAGGCCCGTTGGAGTTGTCAGGTACACCAGTGTCAAAGTCCAGCTGCGAGATGGTGGTGTTGAAGCGCTTCAGGTCAGGGAAAGTGAGACTCGGCGTTGCTTTGGATAGGTCTTCCACTGCGCGGCCGATGCTCGCGGCAAAGTCTCGAGGGGGGTCGACAAGCTTCCCTCCCCGCGCCTCGGCACGTGTATATCGCTGCATGCTTGATGGAAGTGTGATGGGCCTCTTTGGTGGTATTGATGATGAGTGTCGAGGTTGCTGTTGTTGGCATTCTCTCTTCTGGCAACAGGGAGCCATGGCGACTTTTTGTACTTTCCTCCTGCCTCGAGTCTTGGCACCGTGTACTCCAAGTCGTCGCTTGTATCGGCAAGTAAGCGACATGCGGACTGCGGGTGACCGGGTGCTGTGATGCTGTTGGCACGGGAAACACATGTGCGTTTGTGATGATGGTGGTAAGATGTGGTGCTGTGGCCGCACTTTTGGGGGTTACACGTACCTGTAATTGTTTCTCGTTGGTCGCACTTTGTCTGCCCCAACACATGCTGATATACAGCTCCCAACCCGCCCAGGCTTAATGCGAGTAGCCGTGAGTAACTCGAGAGCCGTGGTTGCCCAGTTACCTGGCATACGAGCACGGGTTCTAGAATGCGAGAGCCCTATCTATGTACAGTGTATCCCACCGCATTATCCGTTGATCCAAAAAAAAAAAAAAAAAAAAAAAAAAAAAAAGACGCATTAATATCTGAGGAGATATGGAAGACAGTAAGAGAGAATTGCAACCCGTAGTCGTCACGGGGTAATAGAGCCGAGAATAGTGCTTCTGAGGAGTTGTCTGGGGCCTAGAACAAGCAAAAAAAAAAAATACCGGGAAAATCAGTCGTAAATTTTCGAGTTGTTCCTTACACTTTGCATCCCTCACTAGGCCACCACTGTCGCAGCCGAGCCTCGTCTCTTCCACAACCGGCCAGCATCCAACAACACAACCGCCGGGATTCGTGAGCGGCTGGTACGATATGAGCGGATTGAAACGCGGAATGACTCAGGCTGATTCGGAACTTTACCCAGTTCAGCGAGTCTGTATCGCCTCTCGAGCGAATCGCGCGGGTGCGTCTGACGCGGCTGCTGACAGCTGGTCACATGTAGGATCAAGGCGCCTTCATTAAGTCACATACATTGTATTATATCACCGAAGGATTTCTACGGACAGAATCCTGCGGCTTGTAGCCTGGTCACGCGGGCGCTTGCTACACTGGACACTGGGGTCAAGTAGTCCGCGGTGGCTTGGACCAGCGGACGACGTGCTTCGCATTTGTTGTATGATGAGGAAGCAGAAGCCGATTGGTCGTGTTTACTAAGCAAAGCTTTCACTCTCTCCGTTCGCTGTGCGTTTTGAGATACTCTGAGATACCACAGCGCCGGCTAAGCTACAGCCTTCCGTGGGAATGACCTCACTTTCGTCCAATCACACCCGCCTGGCCGCACCGTCGGCGGCAATGATAAAATGTTTCCTGTAATTTGAGCCTTTACAGTATTATTGTGCCACTTTGTAGTTTTGCTCTCTTGGTGTCAGAAGTAGATATAAAGCTGCCGTCTCAAGCCTTCAGATCCCATTGATTCGCCTTCGCTATCTATCTTTCATTTTAAAATTCGAGCACAATTACCACTCCTATTACTCTGCTTAAAGACAAAATGAATCAGGAACTTCCCGTCGATGAATATGAGTGGCTGACTCAGGTGAGGCGCTATAGACTCTCCAAGAAATCGATTTTTACCTTCAAGTCCCCACGCTCCGCCTCCAAGATCACCAGGGGACAGTTCCTCATGCTGCGTGTCTTGTACAAGGACGTTTTTGCTGCATCTGAGCTTCACACGCTATGTGAATCCGGCGGCCTTGTTCCAGAAACGACGTGGGAGCAAGCCAAGCAGCACCTCGAGTCATCCAAGAGCTTCCAAAGCTACTTGCGCGTCATAGGGAGTGAAACGAACTCTGACGGTCTCTTTCAACTGGCACTCTTATATCAACGTCGCTGCAGCAAGTTGAAGAGCCTGGATAGCAAGTACAGTCCGCCCAAGGTTCACGTATCTGCACTGCCGTACACCCGCAGCCAAGCGGCGGCGCAGAACAGGCAACATTCACCGAGCCGCAAGCCCGCGAATCAAAAGGGCTCAGGTTCAGATACTGCCATCAACAGCTTGATGGCAAGGCTAGGGCTGCCAAAGACTCCGACCAAGCAAACAGGTAATACTACAGGGACCGCAACCGGAACCGGAACCGGAGAGGGTTCCGGCAACGTTAGCGATGGTGGCGACGATTCTCACAATAGCGACAATACCGATAATATCGATAACGGCGATAAAGGCGACAATGGCGATAAAGGCGACAGTGAGGATAATGGCGACAATGACGACAATGACGACGATCATGACGATCATGACTTCGACCCTTTCAAGGGCTGTACGATTTACAGCACCCCGTTGGCAAGCAAGCTCACGGATCAGCACTTTGAAGTCGTCGAGGACGAGCAGATTGTCAACTTTGCACTGTCACTCCTGCTCGATACGCTCGTGGAGGACTGTCCAGCCGTGACGGGATCCTGGTCTCCATACCGCGCGCCGTTCTTTGTCAAGCAAGGACTGCGCCGAATCTACGAGGCACGCGTGGATGGAGTGTACAGGATGGGCAATGAGGGCGTCAAGATGATCCTGGAGGTGAAGCCGAACTCCAGGGTGAAGGGCGGCCAGGCCGTGAACATGCAGGAGTCCGCGCAAATGGCTGCGTGGATTGCCACCACACCCGACAAGGCCATCGACTTTTCCAAGGCTACAAAGGGCCCAGCTATGAAGGCTGGAAAAGATCCTAAGCGTACATACCGGTAAGCAAGGCCGCCTTCATCAGTTCTGCTTGCCTCCGTCAAAATTTAACGCTTCTTGTCCATAGACGCGCCCTAATCTCGCAGAATCGTCGCGAGGTTTGGGTTACCCTGGCCACATTCTCGGATGACTATTTGGACTACATCCGTGCGAATGACGTGGACGCGAAGCAACAACCGTTCTTGATTATGCAGCGCTACGGCCCCTTTAACGTCACCGAGCAGAAGGCAATGGAGATTCTGTGCCAGGTGCTACTCGCTCTCTCGCTCGATGGGGGCGTCTCGGGCCCGAGTGACAATATCAAGGTAGGATCAAGCGCAAAAGGAACAAATCAGCCAATCGCTCATAAACTGGCGCTCAGGCCATGATAGTGGACAATGTATGAGACCTGGTCATGCCAGGGCTCATCCGCGCCTGGCAACTTTGTCTTGTTAGAGTTTATAGTGTTGGTAATTTTGTAGTTTGCTTCATCAGTCATTTCCTGGTTGTACTCAGTTTAGAAAAACCTGCAAGAACAGCACTGGCGTTACTTCGGTAGTGGATTGACTCTGGCGCAATTGAGGCCAGCAGCGTCAGGAATCTCTTGTCAATGGGGCCATTTTCGAGCCAAAAGCCTCGAGAAAAGTGCTGGGCAGCCGAGATTCGCAGATCGATATACCGCGTCCTTAGAATAATAAAGCCCTGCACAATGCGAACATGGTGATTCCAGATAGAAACGACCGCGACCTAGGTAGTAAAGCGTTAGAGGAGGAAGAGAGCGGGTTCTTGGGCACGTACGCCAAACGAGTCCAGGTGGTTGTATTCAGGCTTGATGTTATTCACCAAGGCAAGAAATACCACGGCCTTGAATTCGCTGGTTCTGATGGTCTCCTTTCAAAAGGCGTGGAATCAATGGCGTAGCATATAGCATGTGGAAATCTAGGGTCGCAGGGGAGCTCTCCCTGTCCGGAAATAATGCGCATCAAGTCATGGAAAATGGTGCCGCAATCCCAGATGTATACATTGTCCACACGCTTACCCAACCACATTGTGGCAGCATCATCACTGGCCAAGATGACGTTAGTCTAGGATCAAAAATCTTTGATGAGATAGGCGGTCAGACTTGCCTGCGCATCCACCATGAGGTGCTGAGGATCAGAGTGTCCTCATCCCGTTGACTCTCGCAGTTGGTCATCCAGATCTCCAATGTCGTCACAAGATGCTCAGCGTCGCGATGATTGAGAAACACGAGCGTGTCGGTGGAATGGCCAGGCCAACGCAGGAAGTCTTTCCAGGCGACGCGACCGCGATGCTGAATCCAAGGCTTGACTCTCAACACAAATTCCTGTATATCGGCGATGCTCGGGAGGGAGAGAAGCACGGGGAGATTGGACTTTGTGGGCTTGCCTGTCGCACAGTCCAGATCACTGACGCTGGTCTAGAAGCTAAGATTGATTGACCTGTTCAACGAGACCGGTTCGCTACCAGAGTCGGTGGCAGCGATGGAAAGCCCCACGGTTCAGTAAATATACCTGAATCTCGACATCTGCCTGTCCGTTTTGTCCGACAAGTTTTCCTTGATGCCATCCATCATGTCCATCATGTCGCTCGTCGCCGCCTGCGTCTCGCGCGTCGCCTTATCACGTCTTTTATTCTCCCACACAGCGTAGATCCATGTGATGACCGAAAAGACAACCGTAGCTATGATGCAGATAAGCATAGCAAGGTACCCCGTGGAATACGCGGGTGCTTCGGAACCGCTGTAAAGCTGCGGGTCAATGATGTTTCCGGCGCAGCCAGCGGCAAAGATCTATCAGTACACAGATTAGCGAGCCCAGCTCTCTTTGGAGACTGCATGAGCGCGACGTACAATAGCGGCTGCTACAGACTTCTTGGTGAAGCCAGCAAAATTGCCTGACGTGAGCGCGGCGAGCAGCCAGTAGTTGGCGGTGTACATGTCGGTCATGACGGCGCCGATCCAGCGACCCCATTTGAGGTGCCGCGGGAGCTGCCGCATGAGGAGGATGCCGAGGGCGCTGATGATGAGACATACGATCATCCAGAAGTTGCGTGTGTTCCTGTATCGTGTACTGGCCCAGGCGACGTACAGCTTCATGAAGAAAATGATGGGAAATTGGCAGGCGGTGAGGAGAAATACTTGATTCTCGCTGAAGCCGGTGCCGCGGAGGAAGATGTTCAAGAGCTGTGGTCACATTTCTCCGCATTAGTAGATGAAGCCAGTCGTGTACCTTGCTGTACCTAGCAAACCCGATGGTTGCATCAACGTGTGGTGATATACCGGATGAAGGCCACCGTTGGCAATGTTGAGTGCCAGCTGGTTCAGCGCGAGAAGCCAAGTATTCAAGTCACCAAGCGCTTCTTGTAGCTGCGGCCAGCAAAACTCGGTGGACTTGATGCCCGTTAGATTGTCGCTGACCCGAGCAATCGCAAAGATGCGCTCCTCTTTTGTGAGGAACCGGGCAGACGACGGCACGTCCGGCAGCAAGTAGAACACAACCAGAGAAGCAAGGATAGTGCTACCTCCTACAATTATATGCAGCACCTATTCGAGCACCGTGGCTGGTGAGCAAGTCAAGGGCATAGCAGGTCGCGTCAGATTGTGACTGAAACATGACTTCCACGGCGAGAATGTGTGGGTTTCTTTGACGCCGAGACCTACGAAGCGGATGATGAGGCCGCCAACGCTGCCACCCAGGTACCAGATCGACTACCTGAAAGGCTGCTCGTCGCGCGTGTACCACATTGCCACAATGATGGTGAGGCCCGCCGTGAGTGGTGCCCATGAAGAAGCGGTTGACGAGCAGCCCGGTCGCGTCGCGGCAGGTGACCGTGAGCATGGCGACAGTGCCCCAGCTGAGCCTGTATATTACATTTGTCAATGGCTCATCCAATATTGCGTAACTGTGGGCGAACTTGAAGCGAACTCGCGACCAGCTTGGCGACGGGCAGGCGCTCCATCAGCACGGCGGCTGGATATGAGGCCGCGAGGTAGCCAAAGTAGTATGTGCCGTTGGCCCAGGCATAGCCGCTCGCAGTCAGGCGGAGATCCTCCCGGATACCCAGGATGGCGGTGTAAGTGCAAGCTTGTCCATGAGGTGGAAGCAGAAACAGAGAGTCATGAGAGGCATGAGGCTTTTGGTGATCGTCACCAACGACCTGTCTGGCTCAGAGGGCAAATATCAGGTCCACGACTCACTACCAGTCAATTTTCCGTCGTAGTCGCTTGCTCTTCTCGGGCGTGAGACTGGTAGTTCTGTCACCAGCCAGCTCCGTCTCCAAGATGAGGACATTTTGCAGCTCACTTTTTCGTGCGGAGGCCATTATGTTGTAAAAATCGTGATATTGGCCAATTTTTCAGGGCAGATGGCTGCTGATGTATGTTCTGAGTATTTCCCATGAAGAATTTGAGTTGGGGCGAGAATCCCTCCCCTTCGGAGAGAAGCTGAGAGGCGGGGACGGATGCAACGCACACCAGGGCATGCATGCAAGTCGCAGAGGTAGTGTCTCGGAAGCGGGCATCTTGGGCTTTCGAGCCTTTCCAATAGTACAGAGTACGAATCCAACCAGCAGACTCGATGGCGTATCCTCAGGTAGATCCGTGTATCCGTACCTATCCGTAGATATAACTGGGATATTGCAGTGCGCCACAAACCCCCTATTTCACAAAGATAACGCAGCCTTGCCCGACTGACAGTTGGCGCAAGCCAACCAGCACCCCTGTCGACTGTTTAGCACCCAGCAACGGTGCATGGGGGAATCAATCGTTATGGCTAGATGATATGTTGGGCAAGACTTGGCGATCGTTTGACGGAATGTTGTGCCCTTGGCCAGGGCTAAGTCGCTAGCTATCCGCTTTGAAAAGTTGGGGCGATGTTGCACAACATGAAAATCGGTTGCCAGTACACGAAACGGCAGACCGTCTGCTCATGAAGCGGACTGGTCAGTCATATTTTAGAGAAGTTGGCCTTGGTTGGTGCAAGTTCCTGATGAACAAACGGCGACGGGTGGATGGATGGGTCCCTTTTTTTGTCGAGGTAGGTGGGAATCTGGTGTGCTACCCTACACAACGGAGCAAGGCTAAACATGGTCTCCAAAACGTCTTGCATTAGGAAGGTGAGGGAATATTCGACCTCTCTAAAACTCGATTAATGAAGAGTTGCAAAGGAAGTTTTTATGGACGTATAATCAAAAGCATATCTCGTGTTGTTCTGGTCAAGGCAAAAATAGTCCGCAGCTCTGCATCTAAGTTGGTCCATCGATTACGTAGAGACCATTTCAACTAGAGAAAAATTGCAAGAATTTTACCTGATTAAAGTTTGAGATGTCGGTCTACATTTCGAGCAAATCGCTAAATGCGTATTTTTTCTCTTCTTTAAAAAAGGCTCGAGATGTTCACGAATGTGGGCCGAGAATTTGTTGTCTGGATGGTTCTTGTCAGAATGGCCGCTGGGGAAAATCTTTCCTCAAGTTACCCAAAACAACCGGCATCCAGATGGAATTTATCAAATTTCTATGAACCATCTTTCTCGCCAGAGATATCTTGGCAGATCGAGATGATGGTCGTGACTCATACCAAAAATGGCAACGCTTCAAGATTTCAAGGCGCCAACCAACATCCACCTCATCTCCCCGTCCCACTAAACAAACCATGATCTCGACAGGGTTTGGCCTCGCTTGTTTCCACAAATGCGCCCCTTTGCTTGGTCTCACGAGCAGAAGAGACATCAGTTACAACCCACACCTGCTACGGCGTCCCAAACACTTGCGCAACGGTGGCGTGCCTCTGATGACGAGCCTAGCCGCTGAGGCAACGACGGCGGAGGGGTCCCGGCGCTTGTACGAATATGAGCCCTTCGCTGACGCGCGCACCATCCGCGTGCTCACGCTGCACCCGGCGCGCAGCCCGGAGGAGCCGCTGAGCGGCGAGCTGAGCATGTTGTCGTTGGAAGAGGTGGTGGTAGATGAGGCGGCAGAAGGGCCAGGGACAGACGGCGGCCGCGGCTTCGAGGCCGTCTCGTACGCCTGGGGCAGTCGGAAGCGGACGCACCAGCTGCTCTGCGGCGACGACCGTGTGCTGCCCATCACGGAGAGTATTGCGGACGCGCTACGCCGGCTTCGACACGCTGATGGTCGCCCGCGCCGTCTCTGGGCCGACCAGGTCTGCATCAACCAGGGCGATGTCGTCGAGCGCAGCCAGCAGGTCAACCTGATGAACAGCGTCTACCGCAGCGCGCGCCGCGTGCTCGTGTGGCTGGGGCGCGACAAGGAAGGCAAGGCGCTGGACGCCATCGCCATGGTGCAGCGCCTGCAGGCCGTGTTTGCGGACGAGCAGGCGCACGAGGAGTTTCGCAAGGCGCACTCGGAGAACCTGCACCAGCAGGACGCGGCGGCGTGGCGGCCGTTTGCCAAGCTCGCGATGCGGCCTTGGGTTCGTCCACCATTGGAGACTGACATTCGACCAACTTGGTTTTGCTAATGGTGGAATGAACAGTTTAACCGCATATGGATCGTGCAGGAAATCGGCACGCGCACGCCGGCCGCGCTCTTCTGGGGTGAGGCTGAAATCAGCTGGGACGTGCTGTCCTCCGTGGTCGCCGTGCTCAACGAGCGTTACCACCACCTGCGCGCGCGCTTCTCCGTCATGACACCCAACATTCGATACCTGCACCGGCGCTTTGAGGAGCCCGACGAGCTCCTCGTGGCCGCGAACCAGCGCCACCGCCGCGGCGACTTCGTCTACGAGCTGCACCGTGCTCGCCACATGCTCGCCGAGGACCCGCGTGACCGTGTCTTTGCCTTCCTCGGCCACTTCTCCCTGCGCAGGCCCGATACGACGCCGGCCCTGCGCGGGCTGGTCGCCGACTATGGCCGCTCTGTCGAGGACGTGTACTGCGACGTGGCCATCCGGGGTCTCGAAGGCGCCGCATCACTCATCATGCTGACCGCGACGCACTACGGCGCAGAGGTCTCCCGGAGCAGGCAAAACTCGATCCTGACCAACGCGGACGGCAGCGAGCCGTCGGCGCTCTCGTTCAAGCTGAACGTCCTGCCCTCGTGGGTGCCAGATTGGAGGCATCGAGCGCACCATGTGTTCGGGACGCCCGATACACCGCATCGCGCGGCTGGCGACACGAAGCCGCAGCTTAGCATCGACAAGAGCACAATGACGCTTCACATTCAAGGGAAACACATGGATACAATAAAACTTGTCTCGTGGGTCATACGTGGGGATAGCTTCCATGTTCGCGGTCAGCGTGAAGACGCTACGCATCCCATGGTCGCGCTCTGGCATAAAGTGTGCCGTCAAAAGTCCCCCATACACCTCTCCGCCTCGTCACCCACCGATCGCGGCTACCCGACCGGCGATCCGCCATTTCTCGCACTGGCACAGTGCCTCACAAATGCCGGCGTCGGTATAAACCGCCTCCGCGAATATTCAACCATCCCCGCCTCCGAGCATCTCGCCAACGCCGCCGCGTATCTGGGCCGGACCGCCCGCCGCTCGGACCCGATGGTGTCGGAAGAGATCCGAACGCTCGGGCGCGACGGAGGGGGCGACGCGTTCAAGTGGTCGCACGAGGCCTCCCTCATCTCAAGGTACCGCCGACTGGGCCTCTCTGCACAAGGTCATTTTGTGCTCGGCCCGGACAGCATGGAGCCAGGAGACGCGGTGGTAGTTCTGTACGGCGGGGCGGTGCCGTTCGTGCTGCGAAGAAGAGGAAAAAGAAGCGAGGATGGCTGGGTATTGATTGGGGAATGCTACGTGCATGGCATGATGAATGGCGAAGCACTGACGATGAAGGGTGCGGTCGACGAGACATTTAGCATTCATTGAGTGTGGCACAGTGACGGGATCCTGCATACTGCATTGTCGTGACGAATTTGACGAATCAAATGAAATGAGCTCATGTCACCAATAATATCAAGATACTTGCAATAATTTCATTATGTATTAGACAGCTGACTGGAATGCTACTTGACTGGCGAGAGCAATCGCTGTCTTTGTCGACTTACATGCTGAATTCGCCATGTGGGGCCGACGGCAAACAGAACGTCAAACCTGGAAACTTTTTTTTGAAAGATTCCTGCCTCATCACCTTGGCGCGACACAACACAACAGTCATGCCACGAAATACGGTACAGCCCAATGCCTGGGTGGCTTTGAAACTTCCTAATGGAAACTCCAGAATTTTACAAATAGTACCCAGCACGTAAGATATCGCGCCTCTGCCCCCCCGCCGTGACGAGCTTTGGTTACTGACTCCCCGTTGGCTAGAACCGTGAGCTTGGGTAAATATGGCTCCTTCCCCAGTAATCTGCTTATCGAACGCCCCTATCACCTCACATACGAAATCCAGGACAAGCGCGACCACGAGAACTTCTCGCGGCTGCGCGTGGTCCCCGGCACGGAGCTCAACGCGGACGCTCTGGTCGACACAACGGCCGACGACGAAACGACGACCGCGACCCCCGAGGCGGAGCCCACAATCCAGGACAACAGCGGAAGCGGCAATGGCGAAGTGGTAGTCAGTGAGGCCATGATTGCGGCGGCCGTGGGCGAGGAGCTCGCGCTCGCCGATGAGGATGTTGCCGCCGCTGCTGCCACTGCCGATGGGAGCGACAGCAACGGCAGCGTTGTCACGCGCAAGACGTTCGACAAGCAGGCGCGACAGACGCTCACAACAGAGGAAATTGAGGAGTTGAAGCGCAAGGGCGCCGGTGCCGGCCGCGAGATCGTCGCCAAATTGTTGCTGCGCCACACCGCCATCGACCAGAAGACGGCCTACTCACTGGCCAAATACAAGCTGCTCAAAGAGAAAAAGTACGTGCGCCGCTTCACCATCATGCCGCTCGACGTGCCCATGCTTGCGCAGTGGATGCTTGATGACAAAGATGCGAGCAAGATTCTGGAGCTGCGGCAGGAGGCGCTGGCGCTGATCGGCTGCTGGGCCGACGTGCACTTTGGCGGCTTGCCGGTCGAGGGCGCGACGATGCCACACGGGGGTCGATGGCTAGCAGTGGATGACACAGGTGGTCTTTTAGTGGCGGCTATGGCTGAGAGGATGGGCATATTGTACCACGATCAAGATCAGACGGACAGTAATAAGGACCAGATTGAGCAATTACCGACACAAGACCCTGCTGGCGACGAGGATGCCAACGGCACTGGCGATGCCATCTCGACGACTCGCGCATCACGCAAGAGGCCGCATAAGGATGACCTCGCGCCGCACTACGCGCTCACAAACACCATCACGCTGATACACGCCAACTCGCAACCCAACCTGTCGCTGCTGCGCTACTTCGACTTCGACGCTAGCGACCCGAATCTGCAGGAGGCGCGCCACCCGCTCGCTACGCATCTGCTGCCCATCAGCTGGTTGCAGGTGCTGTCACCGTCTGACGACCCGACGTACTCGGAGCGGCCCGCTGAGGTGACGCTCGAAGAGCTGCAATCGTGGAAGACAAACCGGCGAGGCAACTACCACCGCAAGCGGAGGCGGTGGGCGCGTGCGCAGCAGATCGTCGATGGCACGCGAGCCGGCGGCTTCGCGGGGCTCGCCGTCGCCAGCACCATGGATCCCGTGTCGGTGCTCCGCCACGCGCTGCCGCTGCTCGCGGGCGGCAGCCCCGTCGCCGTGTACTCGCCGACCGTGGAGCCGCTGACGCAGCTGGCCGACTGTTTCAGTATCGGGCGTCGCGGCGCGTGGGTCGCGGCGCCTCCGCCGGAGGTCGAGGGCCGCTCGCAGGCAGAACTCAACGCCTGGCCGGGTTCCGCCGAGTTTCCCATCAACCCGACCCTGCTGGTCGGTGTATCGGTGCAGACGACGAGGGCCAAGCACTGGCAGGTCCTTCCTGGCCGCACGCACCCCCTTATGATGGGCAAGGGTGGTGCGGAGGGGTACTTGCTGACGGGTTGGAGGGCAATTCCGGCTGAGGGGCGGATATCCGCGCGCGGAAAGTTTCAGAAACGCCGGTAGGGCGTTCTCGGAGAATCGTGAGATACCCTTGCAGTATATTAAATAGAGATATGCACCAGCATTCAAAGTTCATGAACCAACACAGGATTACGGCTAGAAGAAAAGTGAATACAAGTTTTTATGATTTGGTGGTAAAACAAGTGTTGCTATATTGACGTTATACAGCAAAGTGTAGTCTATCGCCTCGGTCCCTCCTTGTCTTCACAGCGCCTTGCCCATAAACTTTCTCTTTGTAAAGCTCAGCCACCACTTGCTGGGCTTTGTGTCGTCTTCCTCGTAGACGCGCGCCAGTATGCGCGCCGCGAGCTCCTGACGGACCTGCGCCATGTACTGGCGGAGCTGCTCCGCATCTTGTCGATCGCGAGGGGGTTCATACATCTACCCGCCGCTTCCGTTAGCACCGAACACACAAAGTTCAATCCAAAATCCAGTCGGGAAACAGGCCAAAAAAAAAAAAAAAGCAATAGGAAAACGCACCTGGTTCAGGGGCCACGCCGGGTCGCCCGGCAGGGCAAAGTGCAGGTCCAGGGCCAGGTTCATGACCTCCTTCTGGGCGTCGCGGGCGGTGGCGCCGGGCTTGATCTTGGCGAGGCAGTCGCTGAGGAACCAGATGCCGTAGATGAGCAGGCGGTCGGCGGGGCCCTGGATCTCAAAGTTGCGGAAGAAGGTGTTTGCGCGGAAGAGCGCGAGCACCTCGTCGAGGACGTCGTACGAGGGCGAGTCCGGGTCGGGCGACTCGTGCGCGGGCAGCGGCGGGTCCGCGGGCGGCAGCGTGTAGGCCGGGCCGCGGACCTTGGTGCGCAGCGGCAGCAGCGGGAAGTTGCCGATGAGGCGCGGGTCGGGCTCCGAGTTGAAGACGGAGTTGTAGGCCTGAGGAGAAAGAGGGCGGGTGTCAGTGAGGGAATGTTGGGGGTGGTGTGGAAGGCGGGAGCTGTGGCGGGCGCGCGGGGGGAGATTGAGGGTGCCGAGTGGGAGGATGGGAGATTGTGGGTGGGAGGTTGTTGCATACGGGCATGGTGGATGAGATCCTCTGGTGCAGGGCGATGAGGGCGGGGGGTATCGGCCTTGGGATGAGCTGGGTTGAGATGGACTTGGTGATGTCGTATGCAAGCTTCACCCCATGGCGGGGCGTGGAAGCTTTGTCGTCAACGCATGTGGGGCTGTGCAGGCGCTGTGGCTGGTGCTATGTGTGGCGCGTGAGCTTTGCAGCTTAGCAAAAAGGGTGGTATGATTGAGCTGTTTTGTTCAGGCAGAAAGTTTGGAATTTCAGGTGCATAAATGCCAAGAATTAGATCTTGAGATAATTTCCTGATTTGAAAGCATGACTCTTTCGGCGAGGCCAGGTTTTGGCGGGATGTTGGAGGTGACCAGGGCCTCGGCCCATACATTGGCATTGTTCGGCGCCGGCGGAGGGCGCGGAGGGCCAGGCGATCAGGTGATCGGTTTGTGTTGAAGTTGCATGGGAACAAGTTGTGAACGAAATACGAGAGATGAATAAGATCACTGTGTCATTGGATTGAACCGCGAAGTCGTCTGATAATCTTTTCGGCGAGATTACAACCATCATTCTAGCCGTGACCATCACCGAGCGAGACGATGTTGAACCTATCTTCCCATTATAAATCGCTTATAATCGCCGACTTTGTCGGCCGTCTCTCGCTATTCGGCATCTCCCCTCACGCATTGGCAATTGTATGACCAGTACTACTTTGAAAGAAGTGGGAGCGCTGCCTGCAGCTCCGCAGCGGGGTTTCTTCTCTCGAGCTTGCGCCAGTCAAACCGTTTTTGGCGACGGCGTAGCGGCCGGCCTCGGGCTTTCACGCCGCCATGACATAGCTCGATTTCCTGGGCAGCTCCCCCATCTTTTGTTTTTAACCCTATGTTTTCAGAATCGACCATTCGTATCTTTTCCATCTCTCTGCATACACACTCTCGACTTCTGAACCAACACCATTCCATCATCTCACAGATACCATGGCGTCTACTGTAGGAAAGGTAAAGCTTGGCCGTCCTTGCCCCTCATCGCGCAGAAATTACCCCTCCATTTGGGCTGGTGGCGGTTTGACGATGCCACTCACGCAACAACCCGCGACAGACCGGGTCAAACGAGCCAGAGCTGACTAACGCGAGAAATAGACCATCACCTGCAAGGCTGCCGTCGCCTGGGAGGCCGGCAAGGAACTGACAATTGAGGACGTCGAGGTCGCCCCCCCCAAGGCCCACGAGGTCCGCGTTCAGATTCACTACACTGGTGTTTGCCACACAGGTACGCGCAGCATCCGACACCGCGCCACGACTCTGAAGCTCATCCCATAATTATCACAGATGCGTACACGCTCTCCGGCAAGGACCCTGAGGGCGCTTTCCCCATTGTCCTCGGACATGAGGGTGCCGGCATTGTCGAGTCAGTCGGCGAGGGCGTCACCAACGTGAAGCCCGGCGACACCGTCGTTTGCCTCTAGTGAGACGACCCCTCCATCCAATCGGTGAAAGATTTTGCGTCTAACCCTTGCTTCCCTTTCCTCCTCCCGCAGCACCCCCGAATGCAAAGAGTGCAAGTTCTGCAAGTCCGGCAAGACCAACCTCTGCGGCAAGATTCGCGCCACTCAGGGTAAAGGCGTCATGCCCGACGGCACCAGCCGCTTCCGATGCAAGGGTAAGGACGTGCTGCACTTCATGGGCACTTCAACCTTTTCGCAGTACACCGTCGTCGCCGACATCTCCGTTGTCGCTGTACAGCCCGACGCGCCCATGGACCGCACGTGCCTGCTGGGCTGCGGTATCACGACTGGTTACGGCGCGGCGCGCGTGACCGCCAACGTCGAGGAGGGCTCCAACATCGCCGTCTTCGGTGCCGGCTGCGTCGGCCTCTCGGTCGTGCAGGGTGCCGTTATCAACAAGGCCAGCAAGATCATCGTCGTGGACGTTAACCCGAGCAAGGAGGCGTGGGCCACCAAGTTTGGCGCTACCCACTTCGTCAACCCCAACGACCTACCCAAGGGCCAGACCATCGTCGACAAGCTGATTGATATGACGGACGGCGGCTGTGACTACACGTTTGACTGCACGGGCAACGTGAGCGTGATGCGTGCCGCGCTCGAGGCCTGCCACAAGGGCTGGGGCGAGAGCATCATCATTGGCGTGGCTGCTGCCGGCCAGGAGATTTCTACCCGACGTGAGTTGACCAGCCTTTTACAACGTGTAGTCAACTGACAGATTTGCAGCGTTCCAACTGGTTACCGGCCGCGTGTGGAAGGGATGCGCGTTTGGCGGCATCAAGGGCCGCTCTCAGATGGGCGGCCTCGTAAGCGACTACCTCGACGGCAAGCTCAAGGTCGACGAGTTCATCACCCACCGTAAGACCCTGGGCGAGATGAACAACGCGTTCGAGACCATGAAGGATGGTGACTGCATCCGTGCCGTCGTTGACATGAAGAAGCTATAGGGAAAGGCCGAGCTTTAAGTTCACAACACGTATGCAGCTTGGATGAATAATTGATGACAATAAAAGTAATTTATGAAATGGCGGCTTCTCTCCCAGACTGGGGTGTGGTATGTGCAGTGAATGTCTTGGTAACATTGGAGAGGGCGTGGGCGCTTTAAGTAGGCAGCGAGACGGGCGCAACCTTGATGGGCACAACACAACCAGTCGGCCAAATCAACTCCGAGGCCTGACCGACATGAGCTGCAGAAAAAGGTTGAGGGTACTAGGAAAGGAATTATAGATTGGTAAAGGTGGTGGAAAAATAAAAGATCATGTACGGAAGAAAGACTTTGCTTTCCCCCAAAATGCCAATGTTGGCTTTGTACGTGATCTAAGCAATCCAATTCCTCGACAGAGAGCCAGATTTATCCGTCATTCTCCACATTCAGTACGAGTCAGAATATTGACCAACCTTTTATCTTTGTTTGAGGGCTCTCCTCATTCCCCAAACTCTTTTCTAGAAGTGACCGCATTGTCACTCTCGTCCTCAGTCTGCGTCTCCGAGTGAAAATTGCCCTCGCTGCCCACAAGGTAAAAGGTGCGGTGCGGTGCAAACGGCAAACAGGTGGTGCTTTTCCAGGAAAAAAAAAAGCCAACCATCACAAGTTTCGTATTTTCAGGATCAAGATTACCAATAATAAGTTGACCTGGGCAGTCAATCTCCCTCTTGGTGCTGTCCGCGCCACTGGACTTGTTTGTCTGAGCGGCTGTGAGGAACGCTAGCTGCTGCTCAACCCAGAAGCTTCAACAAGCGCGATGAAATCATCACTTCACCATCCATCTTGCTCTTGCCATGCTGAATACATTCTATCTATTAGGATACTGGCGTTTTGAGCTCTTCATATCCTGCTTCCGCGCCCTAGTCACGTTTGTCGAGCCGTCGCCCAAGAGCAAACCGGACGCGATCCAAGCCATCCCTTCACGCGACCCCGGGCGTGCCATCAAAGCCAACGTCTATCAGCCGACCGGCGTCCCAAGCTCTCCAGCTCCCGTCCTCGTCAACTTCTTTGGAGGAGGTTTCGTGCTTCAGCTACACGGCGCCGACGACCCCTACTGTCGCCGCGTCGCCACGGAGGCCGGTTACGTAGTGCTAGATGTCGACTATCGCCTCGCGCCAGAACATGCGTTCCCGGCCGCCATCCATGATGCCGAGGATGCCATCCGTTACGTCATGGACCACCCTGCCGAATACAAGACCTCTGACATTCCCATCTCCGGCTTCTCCTCGGGCGGCACCTGTTCCCTCGCAATGCTCGAGCTCTTTCCGAAAGACGCGTTTCGATCCATCGTCACATTCTACCCCTCAACCAATACCGCGGAGGACCCGAGCACCAGGGTGGCGCCCGTGTCCGGGGGCAAGCGTCTACCGGCATTCTGGACATGAATCTTTCGCGAAGCGTACTTTGGCGACGCGGACCCTCGAGACCCGCGCATCTCCCCAATCAATGCCGCCGCAACAACCCCCGACCCGGCGCACATGCTCGTCATCACCGCGGAGATGGACACGTCTGCGCTCGAGGCAGAGGCACTCGCTGAGAAGGCTATGGGGGCGGGCCGAAGCGTGATGGTGAAGAGGATGAAGCACGTCGGTCACAACTTTGACAAGAAGCCGACGGATCAAGAGTGTGTCCAGGCGAGAGACGAGTCCTATGGGCTTGCCATAGACATGCTAAGAACTGTCGCTCGGCAATAGCAAATAACGACGGTCAAACGAATTGCCGTGTAGGGTAGTCTACCACCCCGAGGAAAATTATCACGCGCCTACGAAGACAAGACTCACAGTACGAGACTTGAGACGGACTGCTTGATTTAGCACGCAAAAATGACCTTGTGCTCACTGAGACTCTTTGCTGACTACATGTCACCCCTAATAAAAGCGACAAAGCCAAGTCCTACAAACAAGAACTGTAAACAGCGCTTCTCCCGCCGAGACCACTGCCCTTGTCACAAATCACCCTATCAAGACCAAAACGGCACGAGGGCATCAAAGTCCGCCGCACATATGGTGTTGGCATCCTTGCTTTCCTTTGAGATCGCATTATACAGCATTATCGCCTTGTCGCGCAACCTCCTTGCCGTCTCCGACCTTCCCAGCGCCGCCATTGCCCGAAATTTTAGATACACTGTACGTGCCTCCTCGTTCTGGTTGGCGAGCGCGTCGAGGCTCCAAGCGTTGAGCGCGTCGTTGATCAAGGTCCTACAGAACACACAGGGTCAGCAACAGTCGCGAATCACAGCCTCCTATTACTGTTTACTTACAGAGCCTCCTCTGTTTGTCCCTGTCTCAAGAGGTGCTCGGCGAGCTGATGTGTAACTCGCGCGGTGCACGGGTCACGCGTACCGACCACTTTCCGGAGGTGCTCCCATGCCTTCCGGTGAATTGCATAACTGTCATTCAAATCGCCTTGCGCGGCTCGAAGCGCTGCCATGGCTGCAAGCAGCTGGCCGGTCGCCGTACTCTCCACGTCTTGGTCTCCAAGTCGCTCTCGTCTCGCCTCCAAGCTCTCCGCCAGCAGCGCGTCAGCCTCCTTCAACTGGCCTTTCGCAATCAGTGCCCGAGCCATGTTTGCCTCCGCTACTTGCGGGATATATGTGCCTCCGCGAAGCCGTCGCATGATGCGGATTGACGCGCCAAGGTCCGCGACTGCCTCGTCGTATTGCGCATCCTGCACGCGCGAGATGCCGCGCTCCGCATAGGCCACCGCGAGCCGCTCATCTTCGATGCCGAGGGCGGTGCAGACCCCGGAGACGGCGTTGAAGAATTTATCCTTGTTGGCTCGACTGACAGCAAAGTCATTGGACTCCATGGCAACCACGCCGAGGCAGAAGTGCACGTCGGCAATCAAGCTGTGCTGGTCGGGATGCTCCGTCTTGAGCCCAATCTCCATGGCGGTAATGAGGGTCGGCAAAACTTGCGATCGGAAGCCGCGCTCAATTTCATACCTAAAATCGTTTTAGCATGAATAACTTCCCGTTTCTCGATTTTAGTAGTCTTGCCATGCTCTTTCTGTCATCAGCTTAGCGCAGAGCAAGCTCTCTTCATCCGAAAGCAAGGTCCCAACGACTGGGTACAGAGCCTCCAGCCTCGCAAGAGTGTGCTCCAGATCTTCACACGCCGGCCAGCGACTCACGAGCATTCCCTGCTGCTGCGTCCATCTCTTGGGCTCCGGCAGCAGCCCGCGCTGCGTGGGCACTGGCAGCCCTGCTGGCCACTCGGCCCAGATCCTCCTTGTGACACCGACGAAGAGGTGGCGCCGGCTCGAGTCGCTTAGCGTCGCAAATACTTGGTCCTGCAGGGCGTCTAGGAGTACGAGCCGCCTCCTGGGGCCTTCGAGTACGATGAGCGGCTGCGCGGACAGCACGTCGCGCCCCGCGTTGAAGGCCACCGAGTCGTAGGCCGCGCCCAAGTCATCGTTTTGAGCAGGCAGCAGCTCGAAGGCAAGGGCTTTGACGAGGTCCTCGGGAAGGCCGGCACCAATAAAGGCGAGGAGTTCAAGGAGCTTCAAGGCTTCAAGCCCGAGCCTCTGCGCGTCGTACATGGGCACGATCTCAAACATGGAGCAGTAGTCAACTAGCAAGGACGTCAGCGTCGCTACGCTCGTCAAGCACGGTTTTCTTGCCGGTATATGGACCTTGTGTAGGCTCAGAGCGCTGGAGACTTGCGCAAAACGTTGAAAGAGGGGCTGATAGAGGAGGCAAGATGCTTGGCGGCTGGGATGCGCTCGGTGGCTGCTCTGCCAAGATTCTCTTGTCAAATACTCTCGATGGGCATTACAAAGTAGCAAATAAGGCACTGCAGAGAGATGCGTGTGCGACGGGCTAACGGCTGCAACCACTGCAGAAGAGTCACCAGCTTAGCCGCCTCTTCGCCTCCCATTCACGAACGTACACGTTTCATTCGTGTTCACCGCATGCCTAACCATAGAGCACGACCGACCAGACGCCACCTCGACCACCTCGGGGGTGTAGCACCTGCAGCCCATGCTCTTATGCGCTGCGCGGGTCAGTGCCGCCGCGAGGTCTTTGCCTGTATTGCCCCGCCCACTTGCGCATATCAACGTTGATAGGATACGGCTTGTTCCCCGGGCAAGTCTACCGGATGGTACTGGCAGTTTGAATCATCTGCACAGAGTCTGCTTGATGCAGGAGCCCCAGCCAAACCCGGTCGTTCAGGTCTCTCCATGGCGCGACCGTGTTACACAGACGCGTAAGGATGCACGAGGCCCGAAATGCGCAGCTGAGCGGGGTTTTCATCCATGCTGAATGCAGAGTGAGTCTTTCCCTTGCATACTCCAAACGAATAGCGATATGAGAAGGTGCCGATGGCTACATGTCGACAGCTTGGCTCACATCGAGCGCGCATTGGTCACCTCGTTGATACGGGTATCATTGCGGCGGATCGGCTCTTGTTCATGCAACAGGATGCCAAGGTCGCACGATGGGCCCGAAGTGGTTCTTCTTTCGGCAATCGCAAGCAGGGAGCGTCGCGACCTAGTATGGAGGAAGTGGTGAGACTTGATCTAGGCGGGTAACACCGTGAGTTACACGCAACAGTCGCCGAGTCTTGTTTGCCTTGGGTTTCGTGCTCAAGCACCACCGTGACTATTTTTCTCTCATCGAGAGCCATGTTTTGAACTGCCTCGATTGTCATGTCTGTTGCGATTGCTCCAACTAAGAACGCCGCGACGAAGTGTCTGACTGCATTATCCGGACAAGACCACTCTGCATCCGGACCTGCTTGCGAAGATGAGAGCATGAGAAGTTGCATCCCAATAGCATGCAGGGATTACAGGCCATGTAATTCCAGTCATCACTCGACAAGCCTCGACCTATGCACACGTCTAGGGCCAATTTGTCAGGCATTTGTCAGGCCTCCCGCGTAGCTGCATCGTCAGTTGGTGGCAGCAGCGAGACTCAGCACTCCGCCCAACCTGTGGGATCAGCATCGTCAAATCACTCAATTTGAAGATTATAGTGAGTATCCGTAAACGTGAACGGCGTATGTATTTTCTTCCGTATGACTAGGCTCCATGATCCTGCTAGTTTGCTCGTACCGACAGCAGCCGTCCTTGGACTACGCAACCTACTCTTCTTGTATTTCTTGAACAAATGGCGTCATTCTCTCGCCATCCAATAGATTTCCTTGTTAGAGAGTTCTCTAATATATGATGATGGGAGAACAAAGACAATAAAGACCTACAGCTGGAGACGCATGGGTCTGTGTAACTCTACCAGGGTGCCTCATCCCACTGCGTGCATGATTGCAGCGACAGTCCGGCCAACAAAAACTCTTTTGTCCCGCCTCGTCGCAAATGCCTCTTTTCTGGAAGTATTTCTCGCTGCTTCCATACTGCGTATTTTGATCTGCACCCAATTTCAAGGCAATGTCGCCTTCTGACGCCGCGGCCAGCCCTTCCCTCGACGCCGGCTGGCCGGCCAAAGTGGCCGCGTCAATGGCCGCCTCGCCGACAAAAAAGATTACACGTCTCTTATTCTTTCATGAGATCCCTACGTGGCAGGAGGATAACGAGTTTCTGCTGTCTGGATATAGGTTTGTAGATGGCATCTCAGCTCGTGTCGCGTACTTGCTTACCGTAGAGACACTCACAGGCCGACGTCCGGGTCCGTCCTTGCCTCTCTGGCGTCGTTGCGGTACCTGAACAACCAAAGCGTCAATACATACTCTCATCTCGTTGGAGCCTTTTGTTTTCGCTGTACTCCCGATCTATCTTTACCGCCACGTGCCGCCCGTGCAGATCCAGGCATTGGCGCTGGGCCTGGTTTTCACGTCGGTTTACTGCTATGCCGTCTCCGTGTGCTGCTTCCTCCCTTCCGCCATGTGTGTCGCAACTCCTCTTCCAGATAGAAAAAAACACCTTCTGATCGGATAACTCCAGCTTCCATCTACTCTGGAACCACAGCCCTGATGTCTCGCGCTTTTGCAACAGGCTCGACTACAGTGGGCATTCTCGTGCTCATGTGGGGGAGCGGGCATCCCGACCATCTACTACGGCTTCCTATGCGACCCGTGGCTGCAACTCGTGTACTGGGCAAATGGTTCGACCTCTGTATCTTTATCTTGTCGTCTCATGATGCTGACTTTCCTTGCAAGACGAGCAGCTGTGCGCTCTGCTGTGCGATATTCACCCTCTCCCCGAGCTTCGTCAGGCCCCCCAGTTCCGGAGGTGGCGCGCCGGCTTCTACGCGGGCTTCGGCCTCAGTTCCCGTCATCTACGTGATCCACGGCCTGTTTCTGCACGGCTGGCAAGTGCAAAAGGCGCGCATGTCGCTTGTGTGGATGGGATGGATGGCAGCGGCGAACCTTGCCGGCGCCGTCGTGTATGCGGCACGAGTAGGTCCCAATGAAGATGATCCCCCGTGATGCCCGCTCAGAGCTGACCAGACAAGGTACCCGAACGATTTGTTCCCTACGCCTTTGACCACTTTGGCGCAAGTCACCAGATTCTGCACCTGGCCGTCATGGTGGCGGCGGGGATCCATTTCCGTGGTTTGATGGAAGCATTCGAGATGATCCGATCACAGGAGTACATTTGCGCCGAAGTGTGGGACATGGGGGGGCGGGGTTTAGTCGAGATGCTTCACGGTCATTCGTCTAAAAGTCTAGATAACATTTACAGCTTTTGTTGTACAATCAACTGTGCCGGCCCGTCCTCTGCCAGGACCAGCCGCAGCGTGCGGCCGAAGCGGCGATACTTTGCCGCGCGCTCCGCCTGCACGTCGAGATGCCGCACGCCCGCCCAGCCCGCGGTCACGCGTATGGACGGGTCCGTCTCGATGTGGATGAAGGCCGCGCCGCCGTCGTCGCCCCTGGCGCGCAGGCGGCGGCCGACCACGTTGCCCGTCGCGGCGAGGTCGCCAAACTCCCAGCCGTTGTACACGCCCGTGGTCATCCGCTGCAGCGCGCCCCCGGCGCCCGTCGGGGCGAGCTTCCAGAACTCGTGCGACAGGCGGTCGAGCACGGGGACGCGCCGCCCCTGCAGCGCCGCGTCGCCGTTGCTGAGGACGATCTGCGGGTAGGCGCGCTTCGGGTTGTACGCCCAGCGGCCGGCGTCCATGTCGGTGTTGCCGAAGCCGTGGATCTGGACGACGGTGGCGGCGGCGGGAGCGGAGGAGGCGGCGGCCCCGCGACGAAAGGTGGCGGGGCGGGTGACGTCCTCGGCGAGGCGCAGGAAGAGGCTGTGCTCGTTGTGGGCCATGTCGGAGGAGGCGGCGGAGGAGCGGGTGGCGGGGTCGCGGGCGGCGGGGGTGTTGTGGCGGTGGGCGCCGGCGACGAAGAGGGAGTCGGCGTTGGTCTCGACGAGGGCGGCGGCGGCGAGCTCGGGCGTGTGCATGTCGAAGAGCGGGTGGGGCGCGTGGAGGGACAGCGGGGTGCCGTAGGAGGCGCGGCGGCGCGGGTCGAGCTTGGCGAAGACGTAGAGGCCCCAGTTGCGGCGGCAGACGCCGTCGTCGGAATCGGGATCGGGCAGCTCGCGTAGGAGGAGGTAGTCGCGGGCGCGGGCGCGGGAGCGGGCGGGGCCGGAACCGAGACCGGGGCCGGGGCTGGGGCTGGGGCCGACGCTGGTACTCGATCAGGGTGTAGGCGTGGGGCGCGGCGAGGGCGCGGGCGGAGGCGAGGTCGCCGAGGCGGGCGAGGCGGACGGCGCGCGAGAGGTCGTCGTTGGCGGCGGCGCAGGAGGGCAGGAAGGTGGAGCGGACGCCGGGGCGGCCGGGGATGCTGCCGTCGTGGGAGGGGATCTGGTCGCGGAAGGCGGCGATGTAGTCTTCGATGTCGCCGCGCTGGACGGCCTGCGTCATGGTGGCGAGAAGGAGGCGGGTGGAAGGGGGACGCAGAGCCGGTGGGTTGGGTTGGGATGGTTCGGGGTCCGTTTGTAGGGAGGTGTGGTGAAGGGCTCGCGGAGAGGGCGGCGGTTAGGTCGTCATAGAGTGCGCTGCGCTCTTGTTGAAAGAGTGCAAGGGGGGGGAAGGGGGGGCTCAATTGGATGGCTGGAGATGAAAGTCGATGCCCTCGCGGGTTTCTGAGACGGACAAGGGTTGAGGGAGCGAGATGTTGATGCCAGCTGGAGGATGAATATGTTAAGTTGGTGGTAGGTACTTACGGATGTACGTAGGTACATACCGATGTACATAGGTAGGTACATAGTTCGTACCTGAGGCAGGCTCCCCAGAACTGGGCTGGGCCTCACCACAACTGAAATCGGCGCTAGAATCGATACTAAGCGGCCCACGATTCCCGTTGGAGTGTCTATCGATTAAAAGAGTGCAAATCCAGGACCATGTTTTCAACGAATGAATATTTCGGTTTCATAACTAGCAAGGAAACAGAGAAACAGAGAAATATAATTCCTACCCGGATGCAAAGCGTGACAGAGCGCAGTCCGGTAGCGATATCCACTACAGGGTAACAGCTTCAGCAACTGGCTGCAACTGTAGAATTCCACCGCGGGACCATTCTGTCAAAAATGGGTAATTTAATGTATATATTTCGCCGTAGAAAGATGCGGTGGCCCTCGGGTCCATGGAAAACGATTTCGTCGCGACGCGTCTCTACCTGTTCTTGTCAATTTAGCGCGATCCTTTCCTCACTTTTACGAGCATGCCACACCCCGTCATCGGGAGCTGAGATGGCTTTCGACGCCTTCACGAGAAAACCATGACGGTACAACGCCCTTCAGCTTATGCAGAGTAGTCTCATTATCAATCATCTAGCCGAGGCTACGCAGGAGCATTGACTAGTCGTTTTCACGCTGGCTTCGTTTTCCGACTTGGCACGCTTATTATTGGGCAGACTCGCGTTGCTCTATTCACCAAAGGGTATACTTACGACCCAGGATGGCGGCGGCAGCAGCGATGCGGACCATGTTTGCGGTTTGGCCTGTCTATATGGGTGGTGGCTTTGATTAGGGGACTGACGAAGACGGCGTGCAAGTCAACGATGGCAAGTGATGAGAGAGATGGTTGCTGAAGGAGTGTCTGGATGGGATGTGGTCTTGCTGGTGTTTTCGGAAGGCATGTCGGTCATCTTATACTTTGCCCAGGTTGACATGCGACCGATTAAATTGTTGAATCTCCCTCAACCATTTACGCCATTTTTATCGGGACTGTCTGACGAACAAGAACCCAACCATTGCTGCTGGTTGCAAGGGATCAAAGGGCGTACCTTGCAATCTCAACGAATTCATCCAGTACGTCTCCAAAGAAAAGCTGACAGGTGTCGCCGTCACGACTGAGGAGTTCCCCGACGTCGAAACTGCTACCTAGGAGATTGCCAAGAACAAAAAGTACACTGGCGAGATGAAGATCAACAAGGTTGTTCAAAACGCCAAAAATGACTACGCCGTGCTTCTTAGGAAAGTAGGTGACAAGGTCATCGGGAAGCTGGACGCTGCTCCCATGAACAAGGTGGACGCTGCTTCCATAAACACGGCAGAGCTCGAGCTGTTCCAGCAATGCGGAAAAAAGGCCGTGATAGCCATGGATGCCGTGCTGAAGGAACGCGGTAAAGCGGCCATTGAAAAATTTGAGCCAAAAATCCCGGGACCTGTGGAGGGGGAAACAATAGCCCTCCAACTCGTCCTGAAGCTTGAAAAGCAAGGAAACTCAGTCATCGACCCGGCGGCGACGGCCTCTGGGTTTACGGCGTCGTCGAGCCCCTTCCGCGAGCAAATGTCCGGGCTGCAGCGGCTGGCCACGGTGACGGCCATCTTTCCCATCATCGGCTGCATGACCCAAGGCCTCGCCGACCTGGACGAGCGGCGTCGCCGGCACGGCTCGACATGACCCTGTGCGCCCTCGGCGATGCCCTCATGCTGAGCGGAAAACATTCCCGCCGGCATCGTCGCCCACCTCATCCGCTTCATCCTCAGCTTTCTTCACGCCGCCGCCGCACCCGACGCTCGAGAGGATGCAGGCCCAGCGCGACCGCATCTGGAACCGCTTCATCAAGAACGACATCTACGCAATACATGTACTCGCACGAGAACTACAACGAGGTCACCGGCCGCGCGCCCTCGAAGCAGCTCGCTCTTCCGCGACAAGCTCCTCCACGCCCTCAACTTTGACGCCTTTGACGTCGTCTCCCAGGGCGCCCAGACCAATGGGAGCCGCCGTCGCCAGCGCGGCCAGGACAGCCTCGAGGCCGCCGCCGACGGAGAGCCCCGGGCCAAGATCGAGGCGGACATCGCCGCCGTCGAGGCGCACCTCGAGGTCGCCACGGACAAGGAGGTCCTCCGCCGAACAGCGCCGCCGCCTCCTCGCCCTGCCCTAGTCGCTCAAGGAGGAGCACGACCTCTCCCTGGCGCCCATCGCCGCCAAGTTCCAACGCCGACTTCATCGCCAACATCACCTCGCCCGCCACAGTCCACAAGTACGCCTTCGCCCGAGTGGGAAACAACCACAGAGTGAGAGTTTTGGTATTCATACTTCTGAGAAGTCAGTTGTAGGATAAGTACCTACGGAACCATAATTCCAATCTTTTCTATTTTCATCTCCTCCGTACCTTTTTAAGTTGAATACGAATACGCCACAGATGTTCACGCCCCACTTTCCTAAACAGGCAATCCAACGTTAGGTGTCATGTCGACATGAAATCATGAGCCAGCCCTAATACTCATGAGCCACCAGTAAGTCGGTGGTACCCCCTTTTGCTGCGTTAATTATGAATACGAGCTAATACATTTGTCTGTACAGTTACTACAAATCATTGTGGTAAAAGATTTCACAGAACAGAAGTTATCAAGTGGACTAGCACAATAACTCTAGCAGGTAATGTGGCAAGACACATCTATCATCCTCTGCCAAGATCCCTCTAAAACACTAGACGACAATGAGGCTAGGTTAGGAAACCAAGATCAAAGACACTAGTCGACAAACCTTTTGTTGTCTCTCGCGAATGCTGCATCACAGCCATTGCTGACAAGAACCTGCTGCCTTGGCCACGGCTTCGGCCCGCCCGCTAGATGGCGCCGGCCAGCCTTGCATGCAACCAGGCTCGCTGGTGCGCAAGCGCACATGAGGAAGAATAAAAACGCCAGTGTGTCCTATTAGCTTTCTGTTTGTAAACTCCCGTATTATCTGCTCCGCCTCTCGATTCCGGCGAAAATTGCAGTGACGGGACTTGGCAGCGCAGACCGCGACCAACAAGGGCAACCAACAGCAGGCTTCGTGCCGATACCTTGAAAACAATGCCGCTGTTTTTCACCGACCCGCCACCGGCGACCCCGATGACTACGCCGTTTGTGATCCCCGGCAGCTGCGCGGGCAGCTTCAACTCGACGACCACGGCCGGCGGCACTCGGGTGTACATCGTAGACTCGGCGCCCGACGACGCCGCCTGCAACCACGGGCAGACGCCGACGCGGACCGCCGACCTCGACCTCGCGCTGACTTTTAGTCCCGGCGTGTGCCCGTCCGCGTGGACCGCGTACCATCTCCAGATCGCCACCGCCGGCAGCGGCGCCTCGCGGCAATCTTCCGCCTGGTGTTGTCCTAGGTACGCCCACCCACTCTTCTGCGGCTGCTTCCCTTTCCCTTCTTCTTTTTCTTCTCCTTCTCAATCTGTCACCCCGTCTGACACCCACCAGCGGCTTCCTACCCAGGACCCTCAACAGCGCCAAAGCCTGCGCGCAGACCGTCGCCGCCAACACCTCCTCCGCCACGCAGCGCCTCGCGACGCCGTGGCTCGTCACCTGGGCCGCCTCCGACACGCCCACCATGAGTCCGCGGCCGCCGCGCCTCGCCGACTCCTGCACCGACGCCGAGATCGCCACGTGGACGCCCGGCGCGACCGTGCTGCCCGCGGAGCGCCAGTGCCAGGCGGACTCGGCGCGGGACTCGGGCCTCGGCGTGATCGCCTCGCCGCTTTTCTGGTTCCTGGTCGTCGGGCTGCCGCTGATCCTGATTGGTGTGCCGAGCATCATCTGTTGTTGCGTGTGCCCGGGCATCATGCGGAGGAAGAGGCTGGCGCGAGAGGCGAGCATGCAGGTGCAGGCGAGGGCGGCGCTGGTGCCGCCGCCGAGCGAGGTGGTGGTGCCGCCGCCGGGGTTGGCGAAGTTGCGAGGTGGGTAAGGCGTCACGATTGGTAACGGAATGGAATAAATAGTCCATATATTTATAATGTAGAGTGTCTATTGTCTAGTATATTGACGCAACACATAATGGTGGCGATTGGCAAGTATCGAATGCTTCGGAATAGGAACGCGCATCACCCGCCCGACTACTGTATAAAGTCTTGCAAAATTCTGGGCTTACCATAACTTCAAACTTGGTCAGCCTACAGGGTTATTTTCTTTTATATTTTAAATTATTCAACTGATGCTCGTCACCGGCCTGAATGATGCTTCACAGTGACAGGCAACGTTTCCTAACGCCAATTGCTTTGTCGGGTCGAGTACAAGCAGCTAATACGTAGTCAGCATACCTATAATGGTCTTTTGAGGAGAAATCTAAGCCTCTTCCCGAGCACACGAAATCTTTGGCCAGACTGCTGATGGTGTTGGGAAGAGGCTTTATCGGTCCCTTCGCGATCATTTTCGTCGTCATTGCGAGGCTATTTCGAATGGGACCTCGCCGGTAAGGAACTCATAGGTAAAAACACCAAGTGGCCATTGATCCACTGCCCGTGTGTATCTGGCCTTATTCGCGGCAATCATCCCCGGAGGCAGATAGTCCAACGTTCGGCAGAGTGCCTCCCTCCTGTCGCTGTCAGAATGCACACTATAGCCAACGTCGGCAATCTTCAACTCCGCATGAAACCTGATGAGTATTTTCTCTGGCTGAATGTCGCGATGCATAATGTTTTTAATGCGCAGGTACAGCAACGCTTGGGCAACCTGGGCTGCGTATGCGGCAGCGCGTGGTTCGGGGAAGCGGCCCTCCCTTTACAGGGCATTGTACAGTTCACCAGCAGCAGCATCTTCAATCGCTTCGCTGTCGAAAGCGGTGCAAAAACAGCTTTGTAAGGCAGCCTGATGGAAAGTATGGTAAACGCTGGCGGTGGAAGCATAGCTGAGCTTGTCGCGGGCCGGGAGATACCAGTCATCAGTCATCTTGAGAGTTTGAGCATGTATTTTAAGGGGAGTAATTGGAGGTGCACAAGTGAGTGAGTGGCGGGTAAATTAGGAAATCAGGACAAAATGTGCGAAATGTGATGAACGCGTCCACCTGCTGTTGAGTGACCTCTAGGGTAGCTGAGCAACTAGACAAATATAATAGCTTGTAATGGTGCCTGTCATAGGTAGCTTGCTGGCTGACGCCAAGCCTGGCATAAAATGTGCGCTGCGAACAAAGTATTGAGATAACTCTGTTGGTGTTAGCTTGCCTTCCTGCTGCGCCTCTTGACAAGGCTTTCGCCGTCATGAGCATCTATATGGATCAAATGGCGAGATCAATTATGGTCTACATAGGGAAGAATATATTCATAAAACATGGACAGGGGCTGTTGTCCCCCCCCAATAAAGTAATAGAATAAAATAATAACACAGTAAAAACAATTTAGCCAACTAAAAACTGCCCTTAACATGTCATCGCAACATTGGCTGTTGGTCATCATCTCCAACACCATTGGCCCATGTTCTTCCACGGACCCGCAGAGCTCCAAGTCTTCTCAATCGACCGACAACTGGCTGCTCGCGCAATTGCACACGCACATCTCGCCATGAGGTCGTCAAGAGTCTCTCGGGACACGGCGCGTCTCTTCGACCAGGCAGCTGTCGCCACTGCCTCCGCCACGCCGCGCCGCACGACGCGCTCGCTCTCGCGCTTCGCCTACGCCCCCGTGAGCGGCAACGCCCGCGCGACGCCCGCGGCCCCCGACATCGAGGACGCCATATCGCCCCCGCCGGCGGCTGCTAAGCGCCGACGGAAGCTCTCGAGCGAGTCGCCCGCGAAGCCCATCAAGCAGGAGCCGCCCCTCCTAGACGACACGAGCTCCGTTCGAGCCCCCCCGCCGTCACCGCCGCCGCCGAAGAAGACGAAGCAGCCGCGCAGGCCCGCGCGCAAGACGGTCGATCCGGACACGGGCGCGACGACGGTGGCACCGCCCTCGGACTGGGAGGACATCTACGGGCTGGTGCGCACCATGCGCGCGCCGGGTGGCGCGGCGCACGGCGCGGCGGTCGACACCATGGGCTGCGAGCGGCTCGCCGACCGCGCCAGCTCCGAAAAGGACCAGCGCTTCCACACGCTGATCGCGCTGATGCTGTCCAGCCAGACCAAGGACACGGTCAACGCGGTCGTCATGCGGAAGCTGCAGACGGAGCTGCCGGCGTGCCGGCCGGGCGCGCCCGTCGGGCTGAACCTCGACAACGTGCTCGCCGTCGACCCGGACACGCTGAACAAGATGATCTGGGCGGTGGGATTCCACAACAACAAGACCAAGTGAGCGCCCGCCCACACATCCGTCCCTCCCCCCCCCCCCCGGGGGGGGGGCACGACCGGGCATGCTGACGGAAACTGTGCAGATATATAAAAAAAGCGGCCGAGATCCTCCGCGACGAGTGGGACGGCGACATCCCGGACACGATCGAGGGCCTGACGGCGCTGCCGGGGGTCGGCCCCAAGATGGGCTACCTGTGCCTGTCGGCGGCGTGGGGCCGCACCGAGGGCATCGGCGTCGACGTGCACGTCCACCGCATCACCAACCTGTGGGGGTGGCACGCGACCAAGACGCCCGAGGAGACGCGCCTGGCGCTGCAGGCCTGGCTGCCGCGCGACCGCTGGCGCGAGGTCAACGGCCTGCTCGTCGGGCTCGGCCAGGCGGTCTGCCTGCCGGTCGGCCGGCGCTGCGGCTCCTGCGAGGTCGGCCTGGAGGGGCTCTGCAGGGCGGCGGACAGGAAAAAGGTCGCGCTCGGCAGGGCGGAGCGCGAGACGGCGAGGCTGCAGGACGAGGACCGGAGGGCGCTGGAGGATGCGCAGAGCGTCAAGAAGGAGGAGCCGTGACGGAGACGGGGCATTGTACGATGGCATGTAATTGTGACATTCTCATGGTGAAGAATCGCTTGTTTTGTTTTTGTACAGGACTCTGTTGTACAGAGTCGGTCTCTATCATAGTATTGTACAGCTGCCGCGACCGCATCGATCGCACGTTGTTTCCCGTGGAACAGCACCCCCCGGCCGACCACTCCCATCCCCAAGCCCATGCCGTATTTTTTTTTTCTTGACACCCCTCACCCACCACTACGCCACGACATCGATGCCAATCGACTTGGCCTGGAAGATGATGGACCGGCACAGGCCCTCCAGCGAGAGCCCCGACAGCCGCAGCTCCGACTGCTTGATCTTGGCAATCTCGTACACGTGCTTCAGGCTGACCGCGCCCACCGTCTCCGTGCCCGGCCGCTGCGCCCCCCTCCGCTGGCCCTTCTTGTTCCGCGGCGCCGCGTCCCCGACGCAGTTGAGCAGCAGCCACGACGTCTGCGGCGTGCGGATGTCGAACGCGAACGAGCGGTCGGCGCGCACCGTCACGCGGCACGGCATCGGCGTGCCGACCACGAAGTTGGCCGTGCGGGCGTTGAACTCCTGTTGAAGACCATGTTAGAGGACGGGAAGGGCAAGGGGCGAGAGAAGGGGGGGGGACGCACTTTGCAGAAATCCATCGACTTGACACCCTTGCTGCCGAGGGCGGGACCGACGGGCGGACTGGGCGAGGCTTGGCCAGCACCGACGATGAGTTTGACGATTTGGTCGGCTGTGGCGCCGGCGCCTCTCGCTTTTGACATTTTTGCTCGGGATTGAGGGCGTAGTTGTGGTGGTGTGGAATTGGCAATGCGAAGCTCTTGCGATGGTGGTTTTTGGCGACGAAATATTTGGCTGTCAAGGAGTGGCTTGACGGCTGGTCCGTGCGCAGACAGGGTACGTACCTGCAGTTGGTTGACGTTCAGTTTGATGTTGGCAGATACGAAATTCACAACACTCGTGAATATTTGAAGTATTTAACGAGAATTCATAAACTTATTCGTTAAGATCATATCTTTTTTTTTTCTTTTCTTTTTTCTTTTTTTACAATTTTATAGTCTTGCCTTGACTCTAATGTCTTCACTTGAGCACCCAGCCTCAGCCTCAGCCCCAGTCCAATGGTTGCCTTCGACTGAATTGTTCTTCAACGACAAACCACTCCGGAAATACGAGTCTCTGCCGGGGGGGAAATGCAACGATTGTAAGTACGCAACGCGCGTACATTCGTCATCGAAGCTACCTAAAATTATACTCCGCTGCTCGCCCAGCACTATTTGTCGCGATTGCTGAAAGAGTCAAGGCACGTCCATTTCTCAAAACGGCAAAAAGCACGATGGCGGAGACTTCATTGGCTCACGCGACCCGAGTGGAGTTTCGGTTGCCAAAGCCGAGCCGGACTTGCGACTGGAAGAAGAGTAAAATGCTGATGCACTTGCTTGCGTAGCTGCTTCGGGGGTTAGAATGATGACTCTTATCTTTCATGTGACCGAATGGCTGATACATTGCCGAGCTTCCTTTCTGGGCGACTTGAAAATGCTATAAATATGACGACCTCGTCCAAGCAGGATGTGAGCAAGACAGAACCGGCCGCTTCACTTACACGCACAGTGTAAGACTCTCGCCCAATTCACACCACACCACAACAGACAAAGTCTCATTTCTACCCGTATCTTCAACATGGACTCCCTCAGCACCGGTCCCGTCGCAGACGCCCTCGCCCGGCTCTACCAAGAAGCCGAGGTCGCCGACGCCCCCATGCGCGTCGCCGAGGGCGCCGCCTCCACCGACGTCGCCGCCTCCGTGCTTGCCTCCGAGGCCGCCGACCTCCGCCGCACCTACCGCGACCTCGCCGACAACTTCCTGTGCGTGTCGCCGCGCTTCGGGCGGCACCTGTACATGTGCGCGCGCGCCGCCCGCGCGCGCCTCGTCGTCGAGTTCGGCGCCTCCATGGGCGTCTCCACCATCTTCGCCGCCGCCGCCCTGCGCGACGCCGGGAGCGGCCCCGGCGGCGCGCGTCGTCACCACGGAGCTCGAGGAGGGCAAGGCCCGTCGCGCGCGGGAGAACGTGGCCGCCGCGGGGCTCGCGGCCCTGGTCGACGTGCGCGTCGGCGACGCGCGCGAGACGCTCAGGGGCGGCCTGGACGGGGAGCAGGTGGACGTGCTGCTGCTGGACGGCGCGTGGTCGCTGTACTTGGAGGTGCTCAAGTTGGTGGAGCCGCACCTGCGTCCGGGCGCGGTGGTGCTGGCGGACAATGCGGAGGACCCGGCGTATCTTGAGTATGTGAGGGATCCGCGCAACGGGTATCTCTCGCTGCCGCTGGAGTTTGGCGAGAAGGAGGGGAACGAGTTTTCGGTTCGGACCAGGTAGCTTGAGTGCGTGCCACTGGGTGTTGGCAGATCGAGGGTGGAAAAATTGATGTTTGCCTTGCTCAAGCTATTCCAAGTCTACAAGAGCGTATAGGTGTAAAGGACAAGATACGCAGTGGTCGGAACCTGGGTTGTTGAAAGACCGTTTTGCATGCGATGGAGAGACCAAGTTCAACTAGTATTCAATACCTATGGTCATTCTTTGGCAGGAACGAATCAAGTCAATAGTTATCCCACACAAAAAAACGTCATCAAGTAAATGAAGCGACTTAGCCATGCTAAAAATGCAGAATAAGGTATATAAGCGTAAAAAGTGTCGTCAAATCACCGTTGTCAGCCTCCAGCCGACCTTGGAAACGCGGCTCGCCACTAAGCAAAAGGTGGATGCAAAGAGGAGAGCGCCGCACCACGAAATCAAACCCACCCAGTCATTGCTTGGGTAGACGATGGCACCCGCAATCGGATTGCTGATCAGCACGCCGAACCCGACCGTGCCGAGGGTCATGCCTATGCGGATGCCGATCTTGCTCTTGTCGTCGGAGAGCCGGACGATGCCCGCGGCCGGCAGACCCATGAAGGCGCCGGAAAAGAAGCCGTAGATGACGCAGAAAACGACAAGGCCGGCGGCGGAGCGGATGGCGCACAGGCAAAAGGTGAGCACGGCGGAGAGCAGGGCGACGGCGGTCTGTACGTTGATGGAGCCCACCTGATCGGCGTAGTAGCCCGGGATGATGCGACCAGGCAGCGAGCTGAGGTTGATGATGACGAGTAGGTAGCGGGCCAGGTCGTCCGAGACGTGGGTGCGGTCGCGGGCAAGAAGCTCAATGTAGTAGAAGATGATATAGAGGCCCATGAAGCCGAAGGTGAGGCCGGCGTTGAGAAGTAAGTACGGGACGTCGCGCAGGGCGGTGGTGTCGAAGAGCTTGCGGTCGCGGTTGGGGGGTTCCTTGGAGCGCATGAGGAGGGCGGGAATGACAGAGGTGACGAGGAGGATGAAGCCAAGTATGCGGCAAGCCCAGCCAAAGCCGAGCCGCTCAGTCAGATTCGAGAAGGCAATAGGAAAGACGACGCCGCCTACGAGTAGGGTTAGGTTTTCGCTAAATATATTCATGGTAATCTCTCTTCCAACAATATGAAACAAAAAAGCGCGGTGTAGGATGGAGTCGGCATCTACCGCTCGTAGAAGGACTCACCGATTGCACTACCAGCCGACGACGCGCCCATGGCCAGGGCGGTTCTGCGGCTAAAGTACTGGGACACGACGGCGGGGGCGACCAGGTAGAGCAGGCCGAAGCCCAGCCCGACCATGACGGCCTGGGCGAGGAAGACGTGCCAGTAGAGCGAGGCGGCGCTGAGCAGCATCACGCCGGCGACGACCAGCGCGCCGCCGCCCCAGAGCAGCGCGCCCGCGAAGCCGGCGTCGAAGAGCGCGCCGGCGGCCACGGACACGATGAAGAGCAGGAAGGCCTGCGTGGAACCGATCCAGGCAATGTCGGAGGCGGAGTGGCCGGGGAGGAGATGCAGCTGGTAGTATGTCTGGAACGCGCCGTACGAGTTCATCATGCCCCTGTTGAGAGTGAGCGGGTGAGGGCGAGAGCGCGCGGGCGGAACAGAGTGGGAATTACCAGGTATTCAGGTTGATGCAAAACGCGCCAAGGACCTGCATCCAGGCGCGCCAGTCTTCCCTGAGCGGCTGCGATGGCGATGAAGAGGCGACACTTGGCTCAACAGCGGCGGCGTCGTCGGGGACCAGCGGCGAGGAGGATTTGGTCGCCGCGTCGGTGGCCTGCTGCTTCGTGGGGATTTTCGAACCCATCTCTGCGATGGGATGGCTTCCGGCGAGTTTTGCGACGCGAATTGAGCAATAGTTAGCCCTGGAAGCTCGACATTGAAAATGTTTAAAAAGTCATGCTGAGATGGCGGCGGCTTGGTAGCAAACGGCGGCCGGGAGGGGCTTGGAGATGTCGGCTAGTGAGACAGCTGTTTTTAGGCTCGTGAGATGCGTTGGTAAACTCGCTTGACTTGCTCGATTTAACGGGATTTCTGGTCGGGCTGTAAATTTGTCAGCGACGGTTCACCGGTTGCGGTGTCAGATGCGTACCAGCGGTCTAGCCCATGATAGCTGTGATGATGATGACAGGATGTCATTGGTTTATATCCCGGGCATGAAGGTGGGTGAGCTACCCGACATACCCACCGAGGCCGCTCGGTGCTTGCACTATTTCACTATGCAAGACGTTTGTTAAGAAGATGAGCAGTATGTGCAATAGACCGCACCCACTATAAGAAACGCTTCAGAATTTTCTCTTGAGAAACTAATTGGTGTGCCATGTTGAGTAGGTAGTGGTTGAGATGTTTGTCAGGCGGAAAGCAAGGTGAACGTTGTACTACCCTGTGCCTACGTCCCTAACCCATCTCTTTAACTGCAGGAAGGGAAGATTCTCCGCATTTTCAGGCCTCGGCTGGCTCCCGAACCTGAACCTGCGATACGGAGATATTTAGGTAGATCCTTGCAGACCTACGCAAAACTCGCCGACCATTATGCGAAGATCAGCAAACGATACTAAAAGAAAACTCAAACTGCTTGTACAGCATCACCTCTGAAATAACGTTAGCGTAGTACCTAGACCCACTCAAAGTAACTAAAGGTTCTTCACGTACTACCTTCAAGGTAGATAAATAACATTTAAGTTCTACTATATTCGAATTGCCCTTTAGTATACTCTTATTATAATACAGTTTTTAAAGGAATCTTTCTATATATAATTCTTTAACTGTTTCTATAAATCTCTACCCTATAAGACTTATGTTTCTATAGCTTTTGATTGGCTAACTTAAGTGGGTATAGGTACAGCGCTAACATCATTCTAGGGGCTATATTGTAAAACCCCTAATCATTCCCTTTGTTACGTGGAAATACGCGTCAAAGCCCCCGAAGCACAGAAACAAAGCTGTGAACAGTACGGGTAACTTTCCACTGACGGAAGCCACGTACAGCAAAAACTGCCATTCGCTGCTATAGGAGGGAGGATATTCGGGTCAAGAAGCTGGTACGGTTCCCTGGTGAACGTGGGCACGTCTCTAATAAACGCGCCCTGTCACGCTTATCGATCCCGTAGAGCGTAGCTAGCACGTCTCTTTGCCTACACTAGAGCCTATTGTGCACCATGAACACCGCCCAGCAATGCCTCTTTACCTCGGTCCTTAGAAGAACAGAACCTGGACCGTCAAGTCATCCCGCACATATCGCGAGAACGGCGGCCGGTACGCAAGTCTCGCCCTAAGCAGCTCCCAATGGTTGCCGCCGCAGGCGTTGCGCAGGATGTGCACGGCGACATTGTCGAGGTCCTCGATGACGGCCCTCTCCTGCCGGAAGCGGACGTCAACATTGTTCCAGCGCTCGAGAAAGTCAAAGCCCGGCGGGTAGTCGGCCGGGGGCTGCGGCTCCTTCTTCCACCACACCGTCTCCGGCGTCAGCCGCAGCTTCAAGCCCATATCGGCGAGCGTGCTTTCCGGCAGCGCCTCCAGCCATCGCACGACGAGATCAACAACCTCATAGTTTTCGCAGTTGTCCCATATGCCGTCGCATGCCAAGATGACAAAGGACGGGCGGTCGTCGAGCTTTGTGACCGTCACCACAGGGGTGGCGATGATGTACGGCGGTGTCGGGATGTCGTCCTTTGGCAGCGCTCCCCCTTGAAGAAACCTCATGCCAAACTCATCCTGGTCCTCGTATGTTGATTTCAATCGAAAATTCCCAAAGGAGCGGGAAATACCTAGGCCTAGAACCCTCCCTTTCTTCACAACCTCTTCGTTTGGGTGCTCCGCTTTGAGTCTTGCTGCCTCGGATTCATTGGCGCCGTTTTGATCCTCTGAGAGTGGCACTGCCTGCCATATACCATCGGCATTCTGTCGTCCGAGAACGGCCCTCGAGTCGCCCGTGCAAGCGGTATATATAGTCTTTGTCTTGGGGTTGTAAAGCACGAGCAGGGCACACGAGCCGGCCATCGCAACCTCCATATAGGGCACCTTTTCCGCAAGAGCCATTTCCTTATTTCGAGCGAGTGTGGTATGATCTGTAATGATGGCTTTGTCAAGTTCTGTAAACGTCGCTTGAATTGCGTGCTGAATTGTTTCGTCATCTCGTGACTCGGGCTTGAGTGTGTTCAATTTAGCCTGCACGGCCTTTAGGAGTTCCTTCTCGAGGTGCTCTGCAGTCTGGCACCCGTTGTGGCCATCGAAGATTGTAATACCAACCCATTTCTCGTCCTGCCAGAGGGGGACCGACTGAGCGCGATTGTAACGGTCTTCACAAGGAGAATTGGACGGGAGTTGTGCACCATAAGCTTGTTTGATACCAAGGCCATCCAGAGAGACGGAGTATGCGTCCTGAGACAGGATTCGCGTCACAGCTTTAGAATCCATTTGCTGATTCTTGTCAGATTGACTTCTTGAGGGGAGTGTTGCTGTGAATGAGGCGGCGAAAGGCTGACGGTACTGGTGGGCTGGTTGACAACAGCGTCACCAGGCTACAGTACGTGCCGGGAACTAGCTACAGCGATACACTAGTACTCTCCAGGTGCCAATGACCCGTAAGCAGGGCCTTTCGGTACCCAGAAAACACCAGCGACTCTCACACATGAGATGCCATATGCCAGCAGTGGCGCACAATCGGCCAGCCACATTGCTGGCAGCTATGTATGCACTGTCAGCTTACTGCGGTCGGGGCACACTTCTGCCGCGGCAGGTGAGCGGATTTGGTTGCTGGCTGTGTGTCCTGGGCTCAGTTCTGTTAAGGCACTTCTGCCTCAGCCAGCCGACTTAGGCCAAGGCCTAGCAGTCTACGGCCAGGGCTTTTTGCCAGAACACGCTCCTGCTGGGGCACACTTCTTCTGCCTTGGTGTTGTCGACACAACCACGTCACTCTTCGAATATACTCGAATCTTCTTTGCTGGCCTTGCTACATCTTGCGAGCGAAGGCGGTAGCATGAAGACTATGACTGATGTAATAAATATTCGTACATGTCGGTACAAGAACGGTAGGTTCACAATTTGTAACAAGTGGTGTTTTGGGCGAATTTCCTTGCCTAGGTATGGCACTGTGTACACTGGTGGGCCGCTGAGCGTGCTAGCACAAAGTGTGCACAGCGGTTACCATGGCTACTGGCTGCCGTGTCAGTCAGCACACTTGGTACATAGGTACTAATAAACGCAGCATTTTCTCCAACGACGCCCTGAGATTTATTGCTTTGACAACACTGCCGACCACGTCAAACCTGCCCTCCGATGCAATTCTCGATAACGAACCCGACGGAGTCACTTTGGGTATCGTGTTCTTTGCCTTACTGAGCTCATTAGTTGACTCAACTGCGCCAGGCTCGGACTGCGGCGGAACGACTCATCGAGCAGCTTCTATCTGGCACAACCAAACCCCGAATTGCTGTGCAGCGATGGCGGATTCTCTTACATTCGGAAGTGCTGCCTGGACAAGTGGGGAGGAATATGGAGGCGAATACGCTGTGCGCATCAACCAATTCATCGACAAGATTGACGAAAAAGCTCTGCTCTCTTATGCCTCGTTGCTTCGGGGGGATCAACCATGCAACCTTTCTCCCGAGTTCTCCGTAGGGAGTTTTAATCTCGTGCGCAAGATCCAGTTCGACGACGGCGTTGAGTGGGTTGTGAGGCTACGGATGCCTCCGATGCTGGACGAGGGCAGCGTGATGGCCTCTCCTCCCGCCCGGGAGAAGATGATCTTGGATATGCAGTCGGAACTTGCCACGATGGAATTTGTGCGGTAAGTTCGCTACGGATCATTCTCTCATGGCGCTAAGCCTTTTGGCAGCCAGAACACGGACATCCCAATCCCAAGAGTCTACGCCTATAATCTGAATGCCCAAAACGCAGTTGGATGCCCATTTTCCATTATCGAATACGTCGATGGCAACACCGCAGAGGAGGTGTCTCGAAACTATCCCGGCGAGCATGAAGGCATCCCAGCGCAGTTCGAGGAGAAATTCTGGCGGCATGTCGCTCAGATTATGATCCAGCTTGCCTCGATCCGGCTACCAAAAATCGGCTCTATCATCCGAGACGGCTCGGACTCGTTCGTTATAGGACAGCTAGTTGAAACAGGCACAGGACCGTACGATTCAGCTGCCGAGTTCTACGCGGACTACCCTCTAGCACTGAGTAAATGCCTCAGAGAGCAGCCGGTTAGCGGGCAAGACGAGTTAGTGCAAGCATTCCACTCCCTCGCCGCTTCCTTTCCGTGTACTAGAGCGCGAGTAGGAGATGGCTCCGCCGACGGGTTTGGCCTGGCTAACTACGATCTTAATCCGAATAACTTCCTTGTCGATCGGGAGTTCAACGTACTCGCCGTCATTGACTGGGACTCCGTCGTCTCAGTACCCGATGCGGCGCTCTACCGCTTCCCGTTTCTGATGGGCGTCAGCTGTGCCGTCCCTGGAGTTGTTGACGCACACCCCGCAGTGATGAAACGGGAGCAGCTCGGGCGGCGATTTGCTGGATTTGCTGAGGTTGTCGAAGAAGTGGGACAGGAGCAAGCGGCTAAAGAAGAATGGCCCAAGCACCTCCTTACAAAATCAGGGTTTTTCTCCAAGGAGGCGGTGGCGTTCCGCTCGCTGATCTACGTCAAAATGGGTCAGGATTGGGTCAACAACACGTGGCTGCACGGTCTAAAATGGCTGAGTGAGCACAATGAAATGCAGGTAGCGCAGTTTTATCTTCAAGGCTGAGAGTCATCTATCTTGGGGGAAGAAGGATCACAACGGCAGTGTAAGCTGTTAGAAAATCAGACAGCCACCAACTCTCCTCTCAAATTCCGATATAATCCCTTCTACATCATATCCTTAGCTGGCTCGTCATCATCGCTCGCGAGATGGTTCAACTCATCAGTGTCGTCGAAGCAAACTGCAAAAAATTACTCTGCATGAACCCCCAGCCTCCAACGTCATGTCGCTGAACGTCCCCCCGCCTCGTCCGCAACTCAGGTGAGCGGACGAGCATGCAGGGGCCGTTGAGCACTCCAATGCATGCATCCCACCAAGTCTGCCGAGGAGCGGGCTCACGAGTAGCCTCCTGTCGCCGCCGCCGCCGCCGCCGCCGCCGTCGTCGTCGTCGTCGGCCACAGCACCCGCCCGTCCGGACACGACTTGAACCGCTCAATCATCGGCCCGGGCACCTCGTCCTCGTGCCGGAAGCACGCGGTGCGCTCCGCCGCCCACCGCTCCAGCCGGCCCCAGTCGCGGCACATGCGCACCTGCCCGGCGCCCGTCCCCGGCGGGTCCTGGAAGCCCGCGTACCGCGGCGTGTCGTCGGCGGTGCACACGACGCCCTGCCGCAGCTGGTCCAGGCAGTGCAGCGCGTGGCTCAGCGCGATGCGCTGCGGTTGCTTCGTCTCCGTGTACATGACGTAGCGGAACAGCGTGCGCTACGGTGGGCAAAAGTCAGCGGTGGACGGGAGGGCTGGAGGGCCCGGGCGGGGGGGGGGGGGGGGGGGGGCCCGGGGGGGGGGGGGGGGGGGTTGAGTGATGGGACGTACCAGGCAGTGAAGGTCGTGGAAGCCCTGGAGCAGATAGACGCCCTTGTCCTCGTCCCAGGGGAATCGGAGTGCATGCGGCAGGTGCTGCTGCTGGACGTAGGCCTCTGGCAGGGCGACGACGCCTGGGTCGCCGCTGAGCTCCTCCCATAGAGCTGTCACCTGCGTGAGGTTTTCCCGCGTGTATTCGGTTCCGTGCTGGATCCTGACTGGAAGGTCTCGTTTCAAGCCGGCTGGCGATTTCGTTAAAACGGCAAATGTTGTCGCGTAGGTTGTGTCACTTACCAAAGGTGGAAGGGCAGTCGCCCTCTTCCAGAGAGGACCTGGCCACAATCTGGCTCGGGTTCAGCTTCAGTATAAAGACGACGTTGACGAAAAGAGACATTGTCAGTAGGAGCAGTGAAAAGGCTAAGCCAGTAAAGTAGAGTGATTTCTGTGAAAGTTTCCGTCGGTTTGCTGGAGACACGTCGAGTGTCTCCTTGCTCTCGTCGCTCCAGCGGTCAGAGGAGTCTCGGCGCAGAGCCTCATATTCTTTGGATGTCGAGTGCATATTTGCCCCAAGTAATATTGAATAATTGTCAAAGCCGTGTTGACGTTTTAACTGGCTCGATTTTGACGATTCCCCTTGCTGTTGTCGAAGCAGTCGTGGCAGAGCGTCAGTCGCTGTAGTGCTGGTGGTGTTGGTGTTGGTGGAGGATGCAAGTTTACCAGAGACGAAGGATTGTTAGATGAATAGGTTCGCGCCGGTCAGCTTCACTTACTTTGTCATTTTCATCAGACAACTGCAAATTAATTTCCTGAATAAATATATCGATTCATTCTCTTTTTGCCTTTTTTCCCCCCTCCAACACAAGAGGAATGCAGCAGTGACATTTGAATTAGGCGAAAAAGCCACCTGGAGCAGATTCTTTGCTGTGCTGGATCAATTTCATCAATTCGTTTGCGATACTCGTGTTTTACTGTTTGCATTTCTGTAAAGAATATAGTAATCATTGCATTTGGTTAAATTATCAATTACAATAAACGTGCCGCCTACGGAGCGTCCACCCAAGACTGGTCAACCTGCGCCGGATACACGACGGCCTCATCAGAATCTTGTGCTGCAAGTCTGCGTGTTAGCCGGCCGCCGGTTCGCAAACATTACACTATCAGTATTGACTTACAAGAGCGCTTCTGAGCATCGACCCAGGACTGATCGACTTGGGCGGGATAGACGACAGCTTCATCCGAGTCTTGCGCTGCTCGCGACGTGGTTAGCCACGTTCTTGTAGTTCGGCGCAGCTCTTGGTCACTTACATCTCTTTTGAGCATCAACCCAAGACTGGTCAACCTGGGCGGGGTAGACAACGGCCTCGTCAGAGTCCACGGCTATCAAGTTGTCAGTGTCAGTGATGGGCCTCGGCGGCAAGCTGTTATAAGTCATGGGCAGGGTTGCAAATACCTCTGACGGGGATGACCGCGGCCATGGCTGTGCCAACGACAAATGTGAGAACAAAAGCGGCCTTCATTTTGGAACCTGTGAATGAGGTGTGCAAGTCAAGTGTGATTCAGGGTACAGGTTGCAGGTGCAGAGAGGCGACCTCGCACTTGGCGACTTTCTTATATCCTAGATTTCCGCTACCCACGCTCTTCCGACCACAGGATATCCCTCAACACCTTTGGCGGACACATGCTTCCGAGACCGTCTTTTTCCAACCGACAGGGTTGTCACCGCTTACTCCCGCCGGCCTTTGGCGTCGGCGTGCTCGACCATCACTCGTCAGTCCTGCCCTGAAATGGACCCTCATGATGACGAGCTCTAGACAATCACCAAGCTCATTGACCGAAGTCCTAGCCCATGCAACCCTTTGATCCTTCCTCATGATAATGCGACCGACAATTCAGGGTTTGCTTTTGCGGTGCTTACGTGCGTTCCGGTGATGTGCGGCGTGGGGCAGGGGAAGATGGCGGCCGTGTAAATGGTGCGGGCTGGGAACAAGTCGGCAGCGCATTGCCGACGCAGTCTGGGCGAGAGACGCGACCCCAAATCGTTGACCTTGCACCGACCTAGGTTATAAAAAGATGTGGAGCTTTGGATCGACAACTCGAGGGTTGTTGGAAAAGTACAGGTGTGTCTTGGTATGAAAGGCCTACGAACCGGGATGCGCCACCACACCAAACTCACAGTAGCAATGAGAAGTGGCATTGCTGCTAACATCAAGGATTTATTAATCAAATTCCTGATTCTTCTTCAACTTGCAAGCCTTCAAATGTCCAACCTGTGGTGTCCTTGCAACAATCAGCCCATCGTAGTACTGCTAGTGGCGGGATCGTCGGTAAGCCACACGAGGTTGGTTACTCGACCAGCACATCATTGGGCCGACTACGACGCTTACATGCTGCTGTATGAGCAATAGCTGTGTAATTCGGTCTGTCTTGTGTCAAGTCTCCCATGGACAAATCTGCAACATCGATGCAATTTCTCAGCTCACCCACGGTGGTGATGAGGGGTCTCCTGGAACCCTCGCAGGTTGTTCACCCTGTGATGCTCGGCCCAGGTAACGACCTGCTGATAGTCACGGCAAACCCTCTCGCTGCCCCAGCCCGTGACGCCGCCGAGCTCAGGGTCCACGGGCTCCAGTGACGTGTCGCTGGCGCACATCAGCCCTTGTCGCAGATAATCGAAGCAGTGGCGCATGTGGGCGGCGGCACCATGGCCCGGGTCGGACTCGTCCTTGACCTTGCTGTAGTAGTTGCCGTGAATCGACCACTGGTCCCGTCAGCAAAAACGTGATTAGAAAAAAAAAAAAAAAAAAAGAGTTTCTGGGCCAGGGATTCACCGCGAGACGGCTAGTTATCTGCCAACCAGCGCCAGCCGGGGCGGGGGTGGCCAGGCGCGGAGGGAACCGGGGGGGCGGCTTACAAGACAGTGAAGCTGATGAACCACGGACAGTGTGTAGAGGTTGTCGCTTTGGCGGGGGAATCGTACGGTGCCCTGCCCGACTGGAGACCCTCGGGTTAGCAGTTGGTCTTGGTTGGTCTGTCTGGGGTTTCGGGGGGGGGGTTATCGCTTGGTGTTAGTGCTTACCGGGCACGATCGACTCCCACGCCTCCAAAGTACCCTTGTGGTCGGGGGCTTCTCCAAAGGTCCGGTTGTAGCGGAAGGTCTGCGGAATGACGTTGACATCGATATTGGGTGTTGGAATGCGAGAGGGATGCAGCTGCAGGTTTGTTGCGAAGCGATACGACTGAGGCGCCAGGACAAAGACCCCGAACAGAGCGCCAACAACAAAGATCAATACAGCAGTGAAGCAGGCCATGAGCCAAGGGAACCGTGAAATGCGTGAGGGATGCCGCGTCGCTTTTTCGGTGTGTGATTCTTGCCCTACCGCTTCCCCTACCGGGTGGTAGTTGATGTCGCGTTGTGCGAAGAATGCCATGTTGAGTGTATGAGATGCGTCTATGCCCAAGGGGAAACCCAGCAACTCTGCGCAGATGGTATATATAAAACTGACGGAAGAAAGTATGCATAACAAAAACACATCCAAAATTACCAGTACTCGGATTCCCTGCATTTCTTAGGCATATCGCCCTGCCTCTCGGTTTCACTGCGTACACCCCTCTACAGAGCGACTAATAATCGGTGTACTTGGCCGAGTCCCCCCGTCAGCAACAGGGACATGCTCGACGGCGCACTTGCAGACTCGCAGTAAACTACCATTCTATACTTGAAATTCAACCATCTCCAAAACTCCCAATACGATTAGCATTCATCATGTTTGGGTCAGAGAAACCGCGAGGCAGCACCGATTCGAGCTCAGACGGCGCTCGAGAACGGCTACTTGATTCAGACAGCGAAACTGGGCAAACTCTTCCCCTCCAAAAATCACAAAAAACGCCATTGCATATTCCATTGTGGGCACACGGCATACTGCTTTCCTTGTACACCATAGGATTCTTGCTTGTTGTGTTGTACGGTCGGCCGGAGAGCAAATCGGGGAGCCATCTTCCTTGTGAGTCCTGCTAAACCACGCACTGAAGACACGAATCGCGCGTCTAATTTTTATTAGTACCATCAAGAGAAGGTCTCGTCTGGGAGGAGCGAAGATTCCCGACCGACATTGTCGACAACCCATTTACGGGTGAGCCTCGCGAGGAGCTGGACGAGGCATGGCACAAGCTCCTCAAGAGTAGGTCTGCAGCAACTACTTTGCGACGCCGCTAACTCTGGCAGATGACAACATTCTCGTACCAACGGATTACCTGGACGAAAAGGGCCTTCACTCAGTATACACCAGAGACGGAGAGCAGGGTGTTGCGTCCCTCAGCGTCTACCACTCGCTCCATTGTCTGGTATGACGGAAGACCTGCCACAGTTCTTGCAGCTCACAGCTAAATAATTTTGGTAGAAAAAAGTCAAGCGCATGCTCTTCAAAGAGCATTACCACAAGGGCAAGACTGGCGACGCCATGGCCCGAGAGGAAAAGCACGTCGGTAAGAAGCTCCCCCGTTTCCCTTACCCCCCTGCGCGCTCCCACAAGGCACGAGCTGACAGTCCCAGACCACTGCGTGGAATACATCCGCGAGGCGCTCATGTGCCAGCCGGACCTGTCGCTGGTGACGTTTCGCTGGATCAACAACACGGCGCAGCACGCGGACAAGACGGGCTTCTGGCCGACCAACTTTGACGTGGACGCGCACCGCTGCGCCAACTGGGAGGCGCTCGACTCGTGGGCCGGCCAGCGGGCGTTTAACCTGTTTGAGGTTGAGAAGCTGGACCGGCCGGCCGGTGGCTGAGTGAACACTGTGGTGTTGTCGCGTAGAGGAGGCTCTATTGTAGTCTGTCATGGCTTGGGTGAGGAACGAACAGGAAAAGGCAATGAGTATATAGTTGTCATTTCTGTGAAAGAAGAATCCCACCAGATTGGAAAAGCTCAGCACTCTCTCTACCTAGACCAATTCGACCTCAAACTTTGAGCATCGCCTCTACAATCCCGTCGGCGTCCTCCTGCAACGGTGCCCAGACCTTGACCACCTCGAAGCCCGCCCTGTCCAGCAGCTCGCGCCACTGAAGCTCCGTACGCTCCATGCCGGCATTAAAGGCCATCATGGTCATGTCCAGCATTGCGTGGAACGTAGACGCGCCCCTCTCCGGCAGGATCATCTCGTGCAGCAGCACCTTGGAGTAGCCCGGCGTCATGGCCGGCCGCAGCGCGGCCAGGATCTCGAGACACTTATCGTCCGACCAGTCGTGCAGGATGTGGTGGTAAAAGTACGCGCGCGCGCCTAGATGCTTGTCCGTCAGCAACTTCTTCTTCTTCTTCTTCTTCTTCTTCTTCTTCTTCTTTCCCTCCTTTACACGGAAAAAGTTGTAACAGAGATTCTCTCTCCGAGGCATCTTACCTTTGACGGGCTGCTCGGTGAAAAAGTCATGGGTCACGACGTCGATGGCCGGGTCGTCGACGGCGCCGTCGAGGCCGTCCGTCACCGAGACCAGGTCCTGCAGCACCAGCCTGCCCCTGCCGGGGTACCTCCCGTGAAAGGCGAGCAGGTCGTGGCCCTTGCCGGCGCCGACGTCCACCAGCAGCGGCGAGGACCCGACGGCGCCGGCCAGCAGCTGCGGCTCGACGGGGTACCAGTCGACCCAGTAGTTGCGCGCGCCCATGGTGTTGCCCATGAAGAGGTTAAAGTCCCTGCTGACCTGCGGGAGGGAGCCGAAGAGCTCAAAGGTGGTCATCTTGGTCTGGAAGGCGAACTGCATGAGGCCGTCGCGGGGATCGGTCGGGCAGCGGTAGCCGTACTCCTCGAGGTACTTGGGTGCCTTTTGGGCCGCGCCGACAATCATCTCGCCGCTTGGGGGGGTTTCTGTGAGTAACTTTTTTTTTTTCTTCTTTCTGGCTTGGGGTTCTTGGCCGAGGAGTTTTGCAACTCACATCATTCTATGACCGGCGGATATTTCCTCGGTAGCCATGGCATGTGTGACTGGCGTCGGCGCCCATTGTCGCTCTCCCGTCTCGTGGACGACGCCGACGGAAGCCAAGGGACGCAAGGTGCGGACTGAGACGGTGCTGTTAGAGATGGTTGATGCAGTTTTCCACAATAGGTGACTGACTTATGAGCAACTCTTCGGCCCCTGATTTCTCGGCCAGCTCCTTGGACGATATCGGCCCGGTGCTGTTGGCAATGAGCTTGAATAGACCCATGCCAATTGCAATCCGCGCCGCTACCGTGATGAAAGGCTGCAGTTCTTTCCCCGTCAACAATCTTTTAATCTTTGAATCACGCAGATCCTTTGGGCACATACCGCAAATGCCAATTCAACTGCAGAGCTGGCAGGATGAGACAAACTACCAGTCAATTGCCGACTCAACTGGATGGCCTGGTTCTTGGCCTCGGTGTTGTCGCCATCCGCCAGCTGCGGCGCAAGCTTTGACAGCTGTTCAATCAGGGCAATACTTTGCTTCGTCTCTGCCATTGTAGTTTGCGATGCTCTTTTTCCATAGCTGATCCGGGTGCTATTTTTATTTTATTTTCCATCTTTTTTGCTGGCCCTCGGATCTAGTCCCCTCTCTTGTCCGTCATCGCTATATCCGACCACCGACTGTCCGTCCGCAGACAAACCAAGGCCAGGCATCTCGCCGGCAACCTTCCAGCCGAAGAGGATAACGGTGAGGTGAGATTACTTCTCCATACATACATATAGAGACACCCCCAAGTCCCCGCCTCGCCTCCGCACGGTGAGATCTTAGCGATCGTCGCCTTGTCGTGCCCCCACACGATAGTGAGAGGCTAGAGAACAACTCTGGCGAATGACCATGGCCTGTTGCGGTATCCTCCGTCTTCTGCTCTTACATGTAATGCTACGCTGACAGCTCATGCCAGCAAGCAGGCAAGGTCCTCGGGGATGACCCCCAGTCGCTCTGTGGCCCTCATGGCCGTAAACTAGGAAACCTTGCACTCTCCATCGCTAGCATACCTGGGACTCGCTGATGATGGGCGTCAGACTCGGGGCCAGCCTGTTAGCCTTGGCTCGGTAATCACTTTTTCGTCATCTGCGTGCTGCAAGATGAGCTGGTGCTCGAGTTTTGTCGGATATAGGACAGCTTCGCTTCCCTTTCGTGAGAATTCGCAAATCCGTACAATACAGCCCAATGTCGAGCATTGACTCCTAGTTACATCTCGCTACAAGACTCACACTTTAAACCACAGTCAACATGGCGATTGAAGGGCTCGGGATATCTGTCATGTGCGTGACATGGATATTCACCACCATTTCCATCGCTGTTGTTTTGGGGCGCATCTATACTCGAAGCCGCGTGCTGAAGCGGATTACCATTGACGATTACCTCGCTGTTTTTACTCTGGTATGTCGCTCTTCATTTACAGACTCTTTTGCATCTTTTCGAGTTCCCAAAGTTTCCATTCCATTTTCTCCTAACCTCAAAATTCGTAACAGTTACTGTCCTTGGGCAACGCCACACTCCTGTCCATCTCCTGCTACTATGGCCTCGGCCAGAGCATCGATAGCCTCGCCGACCTCTCGCGAATCTCCAACACGGTCAAATACGTCTACCTTTGCGAGTTCTTCTCCATCATGTGTCCGTGCTTCGGTCGCATCTCCTTCGCCCTCATGCTCCTGTCCCTCACGCCGCCGACCGTCACGCGCCGCGGACTCCTCTGGACCGTCATCATCACCGCCTTCATCATCGACCTGGGCACGCTCATCATCAGCTTTGCGCAGTGCAGACCCATCGCCGCGTTCTGGGATGGCCGCGACAACCCAGACTGCTGGCCGAAGCAGGTGCAGAGAGACGCCGGCTTCTTCCAAGGGTGTAAGTATACGATGGGATGGTTGTTGCTGATCGAGACTAATTGCTTCGTTTACAGCCTACGGGTCGGCGGTAGACTTGACACTGGCAGCTTTTCCGGCCAGTTTGTTTTGGAATCTCCAAATGTCCCTCAAGCAGCGGATCAGCTTGAGTGCCATGATGGGATTTGGCGTCTTGTAAGTTGCTGTCAACAGGTTTTCGGTTTCTTTCTCACTAACACGCTTTCAGCGCCATGGCTGCGTCCATCTTCAAGACGGTAGAGCTGCAAGCAATTACCAGCACAGACAACGTTACATGTGAGTGTGCAACAAACCCGTGTTATATGATACGACTAACCTTTCCTAGATGAAATGGCCAAACTCGCCATCGGATGGACGTGAGTACCACTGTAATCACCGTACATCGCCTTTCGCTAACTCATTCAAGTCTCGAGGCAAACTTTGTCCTCATTGCCGCGTCGATCCCAACATTACGCCCGATTCTGAAAAGCAAGAAGCAGCGGGAAAGTCATGGCAGCTATAGCCAGCGCTCCGCAAAGATCCGTAGAAATATCCAGTTTCCCTTTGAGGAACTGGACGACGACGCGCTACACGGGGCCACTGTCGAGACCAAGGGAGACTCTGACAATTCGACCTACCAACTGAGCACTGCTTCTCACAGCGACGAGGTTCCATTTCAAGATGCCGACAGGATCCGTCGGGATATCACCGTGGCCGTCTCGTACGAGTGATCATAATTTGGGCATGCTGTTATGTTGATGACAATTGGCTGCACCTTTTCTCGAGGAAATGGAGGTGGTACTGGCGTTTAACAGGAATGATTTACTAGGAATGGTAGCCTATTTTTCAAGATATTGGTCATATTTCCGAGAATCCATTTGATTCCGAGCACTTTTTAAGCCCTGTGGGTTAATAACCTACGACACAGTGGACAGCGAAGACACTAAAGATAATGAAAATACCGAGGATAGTAAAGACATCACGAATAATAAAGACAAAAACAATAGTAAAGACACTAAGGGTGGTAAGGACGTGGACAATGGTTGTTAAACAAATAGAACCAAGGATAGCAATAGGTTCCAGCGCTGCACAACCTCGTCAAGTTTCGCGCAGCCAGCCCCTGGGCATCCCCAAAATATAACTGGTATAAAAACGTGCCTTATCAGTACCAAATCTACAGTTGTCTCAATAATTATGGATATAAATTTCTTGCCTGTGTGGTGTCCAATAAGCCCGCCAAAGTTCTTGTCAGAGGTACAGGGTAGCTCAAAAGAAGCTGACTAATATTCCTGATTAGGAACGCCCCACCCAAATGCCCACCGCCTTTTTTTTATGTGGCAGAAAGGAAAGCTCGTCTTTTCGATTTCTCACACGAAATAGTGACGGAAATTCCCTACCATTAATTGACAACTCTCTGCGCAACCGATACCATGCCGTCGACACACAAAAAAGACAAGCCGTGGGATACGGACGACATTGACAAGTGGAAGATTGAGCAGTTCAAGCCCGAGGACAATGCGGGAGGCACCTTTGCTGAAGAGTCGTCGTTCATGACTCTGTTTCCCAAGTATCGCGAAGTGTACCTCAAGGAGGCCTGGCCGCTGATCACCAAGGCGCTCGAGAAGACCGGAATCGCCTGCACGCTGGATCTCGTCGAGGGTTCGATGATGGTCAAGACGACGCGCAAGACATTCGACCCCGCCGCCATCCTCAACGCGCGCGACCTGATCAAGCTGCTGGCGCGCAGCGTGCCCGCGCCGCAGGCCATCAAGATCCTCGACGACGGCGTCGCCTGCGACGTCGTCAAGATCCGCAACCTGGTCGGCAGCAAGGACCGGTTCGTCAAGCGGCGGCAGCGCATCCTGGGCCCGGACGGCTCCACGCTCAAGGCGCTGGAGCTGCTGACCGAGACGTACATCCTGGTGCACGGCAACACCGTGTCGGTGATGGGCCCGTACAAGGGCCTCAAGGAGGTGCGGCGCATCGTCGAGGACTGCATGGCCAACGTGCACCCCATCTACCACATCAAGGAGCTCATGATCAAGCGCGAGCTCGCCAAGGACCCGGAGCTCAAGAACGAGAGCTGGGACCGGTTCCTGCCCAACTTCAAGCGCAAGACGCTCAGCAAGCGCCGCACGCCGCACACGGTCACGGACAAGTCCAGGAAGACGTACACGCCGTTCCCGCCGGCGCCGGAGAAGAGCAAGGTCGACAGGCAGATCGAGTCGGGCGAGTACTTTTTGGGCAAGCAGGCCAAGGCGCAGGCGGCGCGCGCGGAGCGTACGGAGAAGCAGAACGCGAGAAAGGTGGAAAAGGCAAAGGAGCGCGAGGCCGACTTTGTGCCCCCGGAGGAGGGCGGCGAGCGGCCCAAGAAGAAGAGAAAGAAGGCCGAGTAAGAGGTGCGCCGGGTGGAAGGGGAAAAATTGGGAAATTTTGTTGGACTTGGGCGGCGTTTACGGGATGCATCTTGTACGTTAGGAATAGCGTCTTTCGTCTATTATTCACTTGATTACTGAACTTCTATCCCTGCTTTAGAAATTTCCAGGCAGGACTCGGTGTGACTTTACCTTCAGCTCGCGGCTCAGAGCTTCCACAGGAGTCTTGGCACGCTGACACTCCATATAGGCCGGCATTGGTGATGCCGGATTGGCCGGGGTCTGTCGGCTGGGACCGCAGAAAGCCGAAGCAGGGTGTTCCCAACATGCCAAATTCCCGAAGACCTGGCGTGGATGTGAACGCCGCGGTGTGACTGTGGCTCCCAAGGCGCACTCAGCTTCGTGTCCGAGTTGCACAGGATCAGAGAGCTGGGGCTGTACGATGTGCGCCGATATGATGACGCCAAAGGTGCATAAAGACCACGCCCCCCTTCGCAGAGCATGGTCACTGAGGCAAGCAACCCTTTCTGTAACTTGACAAGCTCACCCCGAAGCTTTTCGCATCATGAAGTTCCCTGTCTTCGCCGTCGCCACGTTGACATCCATCACCGCGACCCTAGTCACCGCGCAATGCAAGCCCTTTACGAACAATTGCGCGCCAAACCGCCAAGAATGGTACCTATGCAACACCAAGGAGGAGTGGGAGGTGAGTTGGACGGCGAACGTGCACGGGAAGTGACCGAGAATCCGCTCATGATATGTCCAGGTTGACGGCTGCTGCCCGCAAGGCACCATCTGCGAAAACCCGTACGCCAAGGTGATCGAGTGTCGGCCGCAGGCGGACCGCACGGTGACGTGTCCGGCGCCGCAGTGCGTGTCCGGAGCGTATCGGTGCGTGCCGGCCGGGGACGGCTGGCAGTGGTGCAATGAGAGGGGATACTGGCTGGTAGGTTTTCTCTTTCCTGGAAATGGTGTGAGGGTTTTGGACTGACGATGCTGGCGCAGTTTGCACGTCACTGCAAGGAGGGAAGGAGGTGCAAGATGAATCCGGAGACTGGTCAGGCTAGCTGTGAGTTTGATGAGTAAAGGTGCGTCAAGGGCAGGAATTTTTAAAGACATTATTTTTTTGGGAATATCATCTGGGCTGTCTGTCGGCGCGTGAGGTGATGTCTGAATCCAATGTCGTGTGCACTACATAGCAGCGCCGGAAACGAAGTATGCTTCAGAAGATACACGGGCGGATGCGAGGAGGGTAGTGACAGGACCGTTCAGGTAGAATGGCATCTTTGGTGACGAATTTAGCTGCAGGCTTTCGGGTACAAGGCACTTATACAAGCAGCAAAGCTAGGTATCACAAATAATCACCGTGTATGGGCAGCGCTGATTCGTACAGCTGGAAGACGGCTGGTAATATAGGTCTCAGCTTCCCTCCAATGTCAGCTGATGAGGTGTGCCCCGTCTGACTGGTTTTGTCAAAGAAGTTCAACGGTAATCCCCTCTTCGTGACCTCTACACCAAACCCGAAATCTGCTTCAAACCCAGTTACTATGAAGCTCCTGGCAGTCATCGCCTTCGCGGCATCCACCGCGTCAAAGTGCCTCTTTGCTAGTTACCGATGCTCGAGCGTCGTATGCTTCGAGGTGTGCCTGAAGAACGGTAACTGGGCGGTAGGTTTCCCGTCGCACGCGGCATGAAGTGGCGACTCGCTGACGTCCGGGTAGTTTGCCGGCTGCTGCCCGCCGGGAAACCAGTGCAAGATATCAACGGCGTCTGCCTGGCCTTATTGCATACCGCGTATAGGCGGATAAGGGAACCGCGAGAAGTGAGCGCTGAGAGTCACGACCAACCAAGGGTTTCTGCGCTGCGGGTGCTGAGACGAGTCGTTGCTTCCGACGAGATCAGTCAAGAAAGGCTTATTAGAACGCCGTAGAGCTTCAAGACAAAATACACAGTACACTGTTTCATTGCCTCGGGGATTTGACAAGATTGAAACGTTTCATATTAGAATTCGCTGTATATTAACATCAGGTCTAGCGAGCTGAACCGAGTTTCCATCCCCCTCATCGCACTGTCGCGGAGACCAGGCTGGACATATGACATGGTGAATGTGATGCTCGTGCAGTTCAAACAGCGGCAGTCATGGAAAAATGCAAAACAAAATAAACCCAGTCAATATATAGCCTAGCTGTGGGTTCAGGAAATAAGCGCGAATCAGTATTGTTTGTAGCATAACTTTGAGATTTGCCCAGAGGCGCTTCGGGCGAAAACGCATGCTGACTCGGCCTCCACTGCCGTGTTTTGCTGCACGCTCTGCAGCATCGTCGCCTGCAGGACCTCGTTACCGTGGTTGATGGAGGAAGTATCGCTCTTCATCTGGTTCACAGCGCGAACCATCTCTTGATTGACTCGGCGCCCGCTGCCGTCCGAGGGGACGACACTCTCCGATCGGCGCGGTACGCAAGTGTCTGCGGTGTGTTTTTTGTAATATCTGAAGCCTGTTCCAGATGAAGAATGGCAGCTTCGAGAGTACAAGATGCGTCACCGTGCACCGTGCGACCGCATAACGATATGCCCTGCCTTGGCGGCATTGCAAACATGGGGAGGGGAGAGACATGGCCATGCAGGGTGACATGGCATACCTAGACCTCGTCCCAAATTTGGCTGCGTGCTTTGAGCCATGCAGCATGTTGACGAGAAAACTTGCTCAGGTCCGGCTCGGCATCTCCGAGGATGAGTAGCTATGGCTCCTCTGATGCAAAGGTGACGTGAACATATATACCCCAGTCTCCCTCTCCAGCGTCGATTTGTGAGCTTTTTTCTCTTCACTGGTCTACTAAAGAGAGTGGCTACCTTACTTGCCCTCGTCAAGTCTACATTGAATCCCGGCATCTGTTCCCAATTTGGACATGAAGCTCCTGGCCCTCATTGTCCTCGCCGCATCCACCGCCGCTGCCGCGGACGTGGCCATCATGGCACCCTCCACCTGTTTTACGTTCCGATGCAAGAAAAACAGTGAGGACTGGGAGCTGTGCAATCCCTATGGCATATGTGTATGTTTCTTGTTCTACGAGGCCTGTAGCGGCAACTTTCTGACAAGACCTGGTAGTTTACGGGCCCGTGCCGTCGGGGGACTTGGTGCAGGGCATTGGGCCCCGGCGTGGACTGGTGTCTTCCGGATGATTAGATGGATGGATGGGAACAACGGCGAGTCAGGCTATCAGAGCTACCATGGCGCTGGTGCTGGGGTAGACGACCTGTATTTGGAGACGAGTTGGTCATTTGGGGAGCTCAGATAGACAGGCAGTGTTAAGACGGCGGCTGGCGGCAAGAGAATGAGCATGAGGATACGATTCTTGTGTATCTGGATCCGGAGAATGGGCATGAGGATACGATTCTTGCGTATCTGGATCCGGAGAGACAATCACCATCCTTGGTTTGATTCATTGCATATCATGATTACAAAGAGCGATCTGAACTTGGGTGAAATCGACATCGCGACTGCAACCATCAGCAGACCGGACCACAGAGAACATGGTCAACAGTATTCGTTGCAAGCCTTTACAGCTTCGCATTTTCCTCTTCATCGTCAATCTCAATCACCAGCTTCCCAAACTGGCTGCCCGCCGCCATGACATCAAACAGCCCGTTGATCCCGTCCAAGTTGCCCAGCCCGCGCACCGTCTGGCTGATGACGGGCTTGATCTTGTGCTTGTTCACAAACGCCACCATGTCCCGAAACTCCTGCCTCGAGCCCATCGTGCTCCCGCGCAGATCAATGTTGGCCAGCACCGCCTTCATCAGCCACTCCATCTTGGGCGCCACCGTCATGCCGTACTGCGCAATCACGCCCCCGTGCCGGAGCACCCCCGCCGTCTCCGCCACCACCGCGCCGCCCGCGCCGTCAATCACCGCGTCCAGCCACGGCCGCTCCCGCGGGAGCAGCGTCGCGCGCAGCGTCGCGCCCCATCGCGGCTCCGTGTACAGCACGCCGCCGCGCGCGCCCATCGCCACCGCGCGCTCAATCTTGGCGCGGTCCCCGGACGTCACGTACGCGTTGCCGCCCATGGCCACCACGAACTGCAGCGCCTGCAGCGCCACGCCGCCGCCCGCGCCCGTGATCAGCACGTTCTTCCGGCCCGGCGCCGGCGCCGGCCCTGAGGGGGCCACGCCCGCCTTGGTCACCAGCGCGCGCCACGCGGTTCAGCCCGACGA
>MWMN01000084.1:0-31777 GCA_002968875.1 Cordyceps cicadae | reverse complement strand
AAGAGACAGGCCCTGCACGTACTCGGCCAGGATCGCGCCCTGCGCCGCCTCCTTGTCCGCGAGGTCCGCGCGGCCCGCAGCGCGCGCCTCCGCGGCCGCCTCCTCCGCGCCCTTGGCCAGCCGGCGCATCAGCGCGACCAGCTGCACGTCCGTCCGGATCGGCGACGCCGTCTTGGACGCGTTCAGGTTGCCGGCCATGACGGCGCGCAGCACCGAGAGCCGGTTCGCGTCCTTGGCCCGCATCGCCGTCTTGAGATCGCCCTTGAGCTTCCGGAGCAGGGGGGGCGGCGTCGGGAGGTCGTCGCTGGTTGTTGAGGAGTACGGACGGGCGGCGCGGGGGAGGAGGGCAAACGCTGTTGTGGGAGCGAGGCGCGCGCGTAGAGCCATGGTGGTGATTCTGGACGACATGGCTGGTTTATGTGAGGGTGTTGTGGTCGTAGTTGGATGTGGATGATGATTTTTTTGGCGAGGCTGAAGATGAACTGTGGTGACGCGAAAAAGTTGTCAAGCTCCTGATTTCGGCTGGAAGCTTGTGTGGGGCCGCACTGTATGTACCACACACGGGAAATCCCATGCTATCTGCACATTGCGATTTGCATATTGAATTGAATTTCAAGGGAAAAAAAACACAGGCATTCGCTAAATTTCAATTGAACATTAACAAAAAGAGCACATGCACTCTCTAAAATATCTGCCGTTTTTGCAATGCTTACATCTCGTCCAAGCAGCCAAACGTCAGTGCCATCCCCTCGCCCGACTTGATTTTCAGCCACATCGATTCGCACAGTCAGTCTCCAATTGCAGCAGGGTTTACGTATGTACATAATTTATTCTAACCTATCATCTCCAGCACGGGTTCTACGGGCCGACAACTCAGGCTACCGAAATCTTTGGAAGCGTGGAGCAGGCCCTGGGTTAGGTGTCTGCAGGATGATGCAACCTGCATTAGTGCAATTTGGGGTTCTGGATCATGGCCCCTCGACTTGCAATCACACTCACTTCTAATGTTATAGGATCGTTGCTTAAATGGATTATCGCATACGGACAGAACGGCACAAGCAGAACATCCTATGTTGACCCTGCGACGTAGGGTGATGCAGGCTATAACAAACGCAGCCGTCCCAGGCCCGACCCTATTCCCTCCTTTTCCGCAGAAAAAATATTACACTGATCTAGTACATTTCAATCAATTAGATTCCCAGGTTGAACTCAACGCCGACGTCAATATCACGGGCTACAAGACGTTAGCGGAGAACTTGTGCGTCGCAAAAATATGACTTACCAAGCTTGACAACCTTGGACAGCTGAACCGACTTCTCAGCAGCGTTTTGAAGGTCGTCAATGGAGAAAATCTTCATGCCAGATTCGTTGATGATCTTGTGCGCCTGCTCGTTGTTGGTGCCCTGCAGACGGCAGATGATGGGAATCTTGAGGTCGAGGGCCTCGACCGTGTTGATGAGACCAGTAGCAATGTGGTCGCAGCGGACGATACCACCGAAGATGTTGACAAAGATGGCGGTAACCTTGGGGTCGCTCGTGATGAGCTCAAACGCCTCACGGATGGCCTGGGGGGTGGCACCGCCGCCGACGTCGAGGAAGTTGGCAGGCTGGCCGCCGTTGAGCTTGATAATGTCCATGGTGGCCATGGCGAGACCGGCGCCGTTGACCAGGCAGCCAATGTCACCATCGAGCTTGATGAAGTTCAGGCCACTCTTGGCGGCGCGGACCTCGTCAGCGTCTTCCTGGCTGGGGTCGCGCATCTCGAAGACCTCCTTCTGGCGGAAGTCGGCGTTGTCGTCGAAGCCGAACTTGGCGTCCATGCAGAGGACCTGGTGGTCCGAGGTCTCGGAGAGGGGGTTGATCTCGATCTGGGTAGCGTCCTTCTCGCGGAAGATGGTGTAGAGCTTCTGGATCGTCTCCTTGGCCTCCTCGACGCACTGGTCGCTGAAGCCGAGCTTAGTGGCGATGCCGCGGGCCATCTCGTCGGTGACTCCCTTGTTGATGTCAACGTAGGTGGTGACGATGGCCTCCGGGTTTTCCTTGGCGACCGTCTCAATGTCCATACCGCCCTGCGAGGACGAGACGATGACGGGTGTCTGAGAGGCGCGATCCATCAGGATGGCGAGGTAGAATTCGCGACGGGCAAACTTGCGCTCGCAGATGTAGACGGCGTTGCAGAGACGGCCGCCAGCGCCCGTCTGCTTGGTGATGAGCTTGTGGCCGATCATTTGCTGAGCGAACATCTCGGCCTCGTGGGCAGAGTAGATGACGCGGACACCACCCTTGAGGCCGTTATCGAAGGTACCCTTGCCACGGCCACCCGCAAGGACCTGGGCCTTGATGACCATGTCCTCGCCGCCAATCTTGTTAGCGACGGCCTTGGCCTCCTCGGCGGTGTGGGCGACGGCGCCCTGAGGGACACCAACACCATACTATTGCCATGTAAGTTTCACATATTGGGGGTCCTAGCTTTCGGTCGTCCGAAGGAGGCAGATATTGTTTACCTTTCTCAAGAGGTCGGCAGAAAGGTACTCGTGAATGCTGAGAGCTCTGCGTTGTTGAGTAGCGCCGGGGAGTCTGACAGCGGGGGATGCCTGGAGCTGTTGGGGGATGGCGGTCAGCGGAAGCTTCGGGTAGCTTGGTTACCAGCGACAGCTAGAAACGAAAAATAGGGTGAGCTTGACATGCGTACCTTGGCAGCTCTGGCAACGGAAGCGAGCGCGCGACTGCGGAACATTGTGAGAGGATGGCGAGGGCCAATTGGAAGAACAAAGAACAAAGGACGGAAAAGGAGGTCGATCGCGGGAGTCGATCGCGGGGAGGTGGTGAGGTAAAAAAGGATAGAGGTGTGTATGAACCTTTGGATGCAAGCTTAACCAAGAATCGCGATTTCTGGCCAGGAGTTTCAACTCCCGAGTTTCGCCGAGTGGTGGACGCGGAAAAACGTTGCGCCTGCACTCCACACTGCTAAAACTAAAAGCTCAAACCGCCCTGTCGCACGCTGGCCAACGAGAGAGCCTCATTCAGCCTCATCCCATCCAGAATCCACTTGCAAATGTGTGATTCCGTTATTGTTTTGATCGAAAGTCTTTTGACGGACACAAATTTGAGGCCTGCGATGAGATTTTGTCCTGACCTGCGCCTTCTTGGGCTGGAACTAGTCCCTCCTCACCTGTCGCGAATCTACCAAAGTAGCATCACTTCTACTCCGACAAACAGCGAGCAAAGAACGAGCTTCAAAAGTATAACCCCTGCCGTCTGCCAAGAACGGGTCTCCAACCTCTAACTTATTATAACCTATCCCAAGAGGCGTCGAATTACAGCAGCCACACAACTTACCTAGCGCCCAAACCAACAAACACAACTTGCGCGGTCTTGACTCGCGACTAATAATAAATGGCTGCCCATCCTATAGAGAGCTCAAAAATTCTTCAAATCGCTTCCCGAACATATCAGCTAACTATCCAAAATCCAGTCGCACATCGCTGTGAGGATCCAATCTCCATTTCGGCATTCCCGCCCGTCTTGCTGCATGGCAAAATGGCAATGCCAAGGGCCAAACTTCTGGCCACAACCAGGCACAGGCATCATGACAGTTGTTCTGACTGAACTTGCGGGGCGCGGTAACAGCAGTGCCCTGTGCATCCGATCCCCGCCGACACGGCTCAAGTCGTTTATTATGACCCAGGTCCGGTTGGTAAGATGTTCTGAACAGTACAGACGCGTTGCCCGAAACGAAAAGGATCATAGAGGCCGATTCTCGGGCGTGATATAACTCCGGCGACTACCCAATAGTCCATGATCGGTCACTTTGTCTGTACGCATACCCCATCTGTCTTTTCTACGACTATCCAACATGCAATGGCAGAAATCGTACGTCATTTCGCCAAAATCGCTGTACTGGCGTATATATGCCTGGTAGCACAACGTTTCGACTCACTCAACCCCCCAAGCGCCCAAAACATCACCTTTTACCTGGCCGCTATAGAATCGCCCAGGTAACGCAGAGGAAGATTTTCGAATTAGTGGTCGTTTCTGTCCCTCTCGCGAATATTCCTCTGCTCTCAGCAATGGACGACATTAGAAAACCAATCTCGCCTCGAGCCATCATGGCGCAGCCAAGAATCGAGGCAGGGTAGATCGATCGCGGGTTTACGCCAGCCGGGGTGGCAGTCTGGGCGGTTCTGGCAGGCTGCTTTGCCCTGGCGGTCCCTGCAACGGAGGTGGAAGCTTCCTCAGAGTCCTCACCGTTAGACGCATTAGAGCCTTTTGCTACACTCGCAGCAGCTGTGTTGCCTAGATCTAACCTGGGAGAATCTTTTTTGATATCTCCGGAAGTATTTTCAGTAGTTGCCGACGAATTCGCGGTCGTGGGAGCTTTGACTTCCGAGGCCTTCTTCTTTGGGTGGTGGTGTATTGCTTTTTTTACCACCTGCGCGAGCTTGTCAGGCACTCGAAGTAGCCAAACGCCGCATAGGAGTTTGCCGAGCATCATGAAAACGGTATATACCAGGCCTTTCCAAACAATTTCGGCTGTAAACATTTTTGTGATTGGTATGGAGAAGCCAATCGAGGCCTAGCAGTCGTGTTAACGCGGGCCAACGTTGTGTCTGGAGACCGACTCACGAAGAAGAATGGTCGCAACACTCGATTGACCGTTACGGAATACACTCGCTCATAGGTACCAACACCAGAGCCATTATGCGTCGCATGGCCAGCATTGCCCGGGTCGCATGTTTCATTTGCAGCTTCTCGCGCATTTGGGGCGAGAACGGTGGAAAACTTGCCGTCCCACCAGCTAATTGATGCGCCGGCAATGTACGCTGCGAATAGGTTTGATGTGCCCGCGTAGCTGGAAGCTGCAATGTAGGCCAGCAAGATTAATGTGTGAAGTGTGAAAGGGGTGTGGCGAGATCTCAAGAGCCTGTTCAAGAACCGTTCCGGGTTCTTTGTTCGACGCTGATTGAGCCACCTCGTCGCCGGCGAGACGATGAGCATACAAATGAGAGGTGCGACGACAGCAAAGGCTAGTGATACGAGCAAAGGGCGCACCACTACTTTGGCGTCGAAGGAGGTACTCTTCTGCCCAAGGTTGGATATAACTTGGACCATGACCAGTCCGATGACATCATCCATCATCGCGGCACTCGTCAGAACCACACCGAGCCTAGACCGTGCTAAGCCGCTGCTGCTGAGCACGGTGAATGTCGTCCCAAGGCTTGTCGACGACAAGGCCGCTCCGGCAGCGAAACACTGCAGTGGGGTGGCCGCGACGACGTATCGCAGAAGAAAAGAGAAGCCGATGGGCAGTGCTATACCCGTCATCGCCACCCAAGAGGACAGGAAGAGGTTGGCTTTGAGGGAGGACAAGGATGTCGAGAGGCCGCCTACTGTCTGTCAGAGGTGGGCGATCTTTGACGAGTGCGCGGCGCAAACAGACCTTCATAAACGAGCAGCAAAAGCCCGAGATATCCCAGCTGCACGATGAGCTTCTCGGCACTGGCGCTTATCCAGTTCGCGCCTGGCGTGCCCCAGGCGACGCCGACGAAGACCTGGCCCAGGAGGCCGCAGTATATGGCGCGGTCGAGAAGGGCATTGACGACATTGAGGAGCAGCAGAAATGATGACTGGATGAGGATGACGGAGATTTCGGGCTCGTGGTACGGGGTGGAGGCTAGATGATTTGATTCGGCGCTTCCCGACATTTTTATTGCGACAAGTGGATGTTGAAATGGAAGTGGAAGTGAAAGAGTTCATATTCGTCAACTGGGTATGTATGCTCCGCTTTTGCCAAGTTGCGACTTTCGGCCAACAGGCAAATTGAGAGCCTCTAACTACTGCTGGAGAAGAAAGAAAATACTCGGATGAAATCTTGACAAGTCCTCGACTAACCCGAAGAGAATGATATTCATCCAAGCTCTACGACAGCCCTCAAAGCGGCACAGATGCCCGTTTGCTCCGAATGAGAGGCATCGCCATGCCCTCCCCGTCCTCTTCCATGCCAAGCAGAAAATCACCTACAACTCTTGCCATGCCCTCTTCCACAGCCTCATGTACCCAGATCCGCATCCCAATGGGTTCCAGCGGTGCGCCGCCATCATCCGCCAAGTATACGCCTAGCTCGTGGACAGGAAAGATGGTCTGACCGGATTCGTGAAGGTACCGCACGCCCTCCGACCTCTTCGCGGCGTCTCTCGAGTGTCCATGCACGACTGCCTGCACAATGTCCGCCGCCACGGCCTCGACACGAATCAAGTGAAAGTACCCCTGCCAGCCTCGCAGCACCGGCACCTTGCCTAGCCGTCGCGAGTACACCAGCACGTTGTTGACAATGTCCGGCGCCGGGTCGCCGTCGTCGATTATGTTTGATGGTCGGTGGATCGTAACGTCGAGTCCGAATTGTGAGGTGACTCGTTCAAGAAACACCTCACTTACCCATTTCGTCGCCGCGTATCCATCAGCGCCATCAGACGCAGGCTCGTTGCCCGCGGCTGACACTTCCTCCAGCACTGCACCTCGGCCCGCTCCCGCGGTAGATATGTAATGAAAGCGTGACTGATGTTGCAGGGCCAGAAGAGCGAGATATTTGGTGGATTCCACGTTGACAGGGCGCATCATCCCGTAGTTTTGCACGAACGAGACCATGGCGCCACAGTGAATTATGGCTTGACAACAATGAGCCACGATGGCTTCCTCGTGCTCCGGCATCCCTAGTCTTGGCATGGAGAGATCTCCGTGATACGGGATGACCTTTTCCTGGGTTGGCAGCGGCTTAGGGTGTCTCACCGCAACGCAGTGGGCGTTGCCGATGAATGGGCATTCTGTCAATTGCTTCAGAATTTCGCGTCCTAGGCGTCCTGTCGCGCCGGTGAGGAGGACATCCATCGCCGGTCGCGGAATGTAGAGGTTTGTAGCTTCTGCGCAGGGTCTAATACACCCTCGTATGTTGTCGGGGAGAGCAACTTGTTCCTCCCAAATGATCAGCTCAGGAGACCTAGGTAACTCTATCCTGCCGACCAAGGCTCTAAGCGGCTCGTTTCGGATGATTCCAGGGAGAGATATGTGAAGGCCACAGGCGGCAGGGTGACTCGCATTGCCGTGATGGAGTCTCCCCCCAATGCCAGAAAGCCGTCCTCGGCGCTGATGGCTTCGGGTGCGATGCCAAGCACCTGCGCCCATACTGACTGCAAAGTTCTTTCTGCATCTGAAGAAGGCTGAATCCTCTCTTTCTCCGCTGTAAAGAGTGTCGGCCCGTGACGAAGAATAAGTTCCGACGCGGTCTGTGTTAATTGAGCACGGTCGACTTTCCCCGACGGCGTTCGAGGAAGCTGGCGTACAGGGAAGTAGGCAGTCGGAATCATATATGCAGGCAAAGACTGACGCAATGTCTGCTCAGCCTCGCGTATTTTCCGCCTAAATTGGGGTGAGGATATGATGTGGACATGCTCTTGCATCTGGCCTGGTCCGCTGAGTCTGGGCGCATTCTCATTCTCCGCAGTCACCTTCACTCACTTCCTCCGCAGCAACAACGATGAATGCCACCAGCCGCTCGGTAGAGGAATATATCACCGCGGCGATAGAATCTCTAGACTCGGGAAAAGCTTTGCGGAGATGGTGCTCTACTTCACCAAGCTCGAGGCGTTGCCCGTGCAGCTTGATTTGGCTGTCTTTCCTCCCAACAAACAGGAGGGTACCATCTTCTCGATACTGGACAAGACCGCTTGTTTTGTACATGCGAGTTTTCCGATTCCACTCTGGAAATTCCCGTCTTCAGGCAGGCGCAATGTCGAGAAAGTTAGACGAGGCTTGTTTGGCGACGGAGGCTAGATAACCGCGACCAACTATGCTCCCTTCCACTAGCAGCTCGCCGACGGCGCCGATAGGCAACAGAATATCGTGATTATTGGGATTCACGACCCAGCATTTTCCTCCACATGCGCGGCCAATGTTTGAAGGTTCCGAGTCCGCCCCCAGCAAACGCATGCCCGGTAGCAACGGCCAAGCACTCGGCTGGGCCGTACAGGTTGCAAAGCCGCACCTTGTTGGCCCAAGTTGCCACGTCATTCGTAGTGACGACTTCGCCGCTGAGGACCAAGGTTTCAAGTGTCGGGATACCCGCAGGGCATAGCAGCCGAGCCACGGACGGCACCAGGTCTGCATAGGTGACCCCCATGTCGCGAGCCGAGTTGGCCAGACTAGCATGGCGGGCGGACTCGGATGGAATGCAGATGCAGGCACCGGCAATGAGAGTATCGAAGATGTCGGTGATGAAAGTATCAAAGGTGCACGAGGAGAACTGCAGAACTCGCGAGCATGGACCAAGGCTAGTGACTTTGCTGCGGGAAAGGGCGCCAGCCGTGTAGCCATCATGCTCAATGACCACGACTTTGGGTGTACCAGTTGAACCGGACGTGAATATGACGTATAAAGAGCTGGTAGGTGTAGCCATTGGTAAGTTAGCGAGGTCTCCTGATGGATGCATGAGCTCGTTCTCAAAGCATGGCGCCCCTTCAGCAACTAGCAGTGACCGAGTCCCTGTAATTTGCACTGCCGTCGACAGTAGGGACACCGACGTGATGACCAGTCTTCCCTTGACTTGGCCGACGATGAACTGAATTCGCTCTAGTGGCTGTGTCGAAGGGTCTAGAAGAACAAAAGCAGCCCCTGACTTGACAACGGCAACCATGATGACAGGCAGCCACCTGGACTTTTCGAAGCAGATGGGGACAATGGTCTCCGCAACGACACCTTCTCGCACCAAGTGATGCGCCAACTGCGACGACAGCAGTTGTATGTCGCGGTATGAGAAATCGCCATCCCAAGAATGCACAGCGGTAGCGAGCGGGTGAGCTTGACACCGTCGTTCAATAAGACTGTGCACCGTGGATGGTTCGTGAGGCAGATCCTGCCGCAACTCCTCGTACCAATGAGTGAGCTGAGCAACGTCTTGGCCCGTGATGGGTTGAATCTGCGCAAGGCATCACGTGGGCTCTTTCCCAACCTCGATGACGATGTACTCCAAGTGATGCAATATCCGCTGCATCAGCCCTGGCGAGAGCACTTTGATATCGTACGTGGCCATCACCTCCACGCCGGCCTCCCGCTCCTGGAACTCTAGTACCAGGGGATAATCCTTGCTAAGCTTCGCGGTTGTGGTCATGGCAGGAACCGGGCGCAGAAAATCTGGACAACTAGATCTCGATCAAGACTCCCAGAGCAGCAAACTTTGGAAGCTACAGAGTTCTCGTGCCTTGCCGCCTAGTTTCTCAATGCTCTGTACTCCGAACTGCTCAAACGGAAGTGTCCAGTGTGCCATCTCTTGCACGCTTTGCAGCGCTTCTTCGATGGTCGTGGAAGGCGACAGGCGCACGCAGCGGGGGGTTGTCGTCGCAGTTGGTCCGGTCACAGCCGCGATGCCCGGGATCGCCGAGGCTCGTCCGTTGCCATGGACCCCGAACGTGACGATTTCTGAAGATGTGAATCGATGCATCACTATTGCCCATGCGACTTGCAGCCGCGAAAATGAAGGGATCCTCAAGGACCCATGCTCGCTCATCAAGTCAAGGAAGCAGCTTGCGACTGCATCTGGTCCTGGGCGGTAGCCCGGTAAGGGAACCGGTGGGAAGACGGCGACAGTGCCGTCAAATTTGGCCATTTCCGTCCGCCAGAAAGCTTCGGCAAGTTGCCTACTGTCTTGTTTATACCTAACCAGAGTCGCAAACTGGCTCATTGGGAGCAATGCCCCATTGTATGCAGCCTCGAGCTGGCCCAGTATCAATGCTTCCGACCAGCGATCGCAAATAAGATGATGAATAGTCATCACCACGTAGCACTCTTGAGCCGAGCCGAGTGTTTTTTCTGCGCCCTCTTCGCATATGAGAGCCAGGCGCACAAGTGGCTCGCCCAGTCCCATGACGTTTGCACGGTCACGGGCCATGTATGCCGCCAAGTTGTCCCCTTCTGCAATCTGCGGATGGAAACGCAGCACGATTTGAAAAATTCCAATCTCCGTTTGCACAAACCGTGTCCTCAGGACGGCATTTGCCTGCAAGACCTGTTTACATGCCGCCTTGAGCTGGTCCATCCCACAGCCTCTGGGCCCTGCAAATGTCCTCCGCGTCACACTTGGCAAGCTTTTGCACTTTCTGGGATATCAGGTCCTCTTGGAACGGCGTGCATGGGTATATATCCTCTATATCGCATTCATCGATTCCAAACCGCTCGGTGACCTCGCGTGGGACTTGGCTGGCGTGCTGGCGCTCAGCAAGCTGAACCCGGGAACCGCCGGGATCTCCGGGGACGGCGCATCCTTGGCTTTCGTCTTTGGGATCTTGCAAAGTAGTCTCAAGATGCGATTCATTTTCCCCTCACACGGCGGCTTGTACGACTCCGACGCTTACGGCTTACATAAGTTGTCTGGAAGCTATGCATCTGGATTATTGTGTCTGCCCCTGTCTGAGATGCAGTTCAACTGTAGATCAGAGACGCTGGATCGATATCCGGCGCGACGGACGTTGAGTCGACTCCCTCGCAGTGGGGTTTGCTGTTGGGATCTCATCACACGCCCTTACTCCTACAAGCGCAGTTTCGTTTCGCATTGGCGCGTTCATCAGGTCAGCCCATCGCAGTCAGGATCTCGCCAGGCATGTACCCCCAGACAATTTCCAGATCGCGCAGCCTCCAGAGCGCTCCCCACCCGGTCGTCTCCTCGATAATCTTGAACAGCTTCCCCACGGCCACGTGCTCCGCGGTATGCGTCAGCAACTTTCCGGCCAGGTATAGCGGCTGAATGGCGTTGATCAGGCTGGCACGGTGCGGGTTGGTCAGGGAGATGCCGCACACGCGACGTGCGTGCCACACGGCCGAGCCCTCCGGCAGAGGCACCGACTCATGCCGCGGCCGCATGTCGAGCATGATGAGACATGTAGCATGATACACTTGATTTGAGGATATTGCAGGATAGTGCGCGAAGAGGATGGTGGGAAAGGTTTGGCTGCTGTCTTCCGACACGAGGGTCGGTAGCGAAACGTCTGGTCTCGACCTGAGCCAGAATTGTAGATGCTCCCACAGAGCCCGCCATTGAACCGCAAACGGCCTGCTGTCCTGGCGATCGGGCTCCCGCAGCTCCGTGGCCCGCGTGTGCCGGTAGAGCAGGTCACACGCCTTGGCGCAGAGGTACACGGCCCAGTTGGCATGCATATCGCTGCTCTCCAAGCTGCTCTGGTAAAACGCACCACGCACAAACGCGTCCTCATCCGCCTCCGCGCCGGCGGAGACAACATATCCCGGGATCGGCGGCGCCCAGCTCCGCAGCGCCAGCACGGTGCTCTCCGCGCCGGCGGAGATGATCGCACCGCAGACCTCCATGCGCGCGTAGCACCAGAAGACGGCCTGCAGCACGCCGCCCGAGAAGCCGTTGACGTGGAAGAGGTCGAAGAGGGCGGCGCAGCCCTCGATGTGGCGGCGCCAGTTGCGCGGGCTGCCCGACATGAGCTCCATGACGGCCAGCACGCACGCCGTGACCAGCACCGTCGCCGAGGAGGAGCTGCCCGGCCGCTCGAGCAGCAGCAGCCGGATCGACTCCTGGTAGAGCTCGAGGCTGTCGCAGGGCTTTGCGGGGGAGGAGGAGCCCGTGCCGGTCTTGCGGCGCTCGGCCTGGCGCGCGGAGAAGGCGAGCACGGCGTGGAAGAGCGCGGGCGAGGAGGCGGCCATGACGGGCACGTGCACGGCAAAGTGGCGCTCGTGGTCGAACTTGTCGAGGTACGGCGCGCACTCGATGATCCAGTTCTTGAGGTACCGGATGAGCGTCATCTTGGGGATGCTGACGCGGGTAAAGTCGAAGCCGTGCTGCGAAGGCGGTGGCGGCGGATGCTCGACTTCCGTCGCGGCGTCGTCGCCGCCGTCGTGCTGGTCGGGCGTGACATCGAGGCTGGCGTTCTCACCGGAGGCACGCGCAAATAGCACGCCACGGAGTTCTTCCTGCAGCTCGATGAAGCGAGGGTTCTTGGAGTATTCGTCGAGCGTGGAGAAGGACTCGGGCGACAGGAACGAAATCTCCTGCGCCGGGCTTGGCCCCAGGTCTGGCTCATCCATTCTCGAAGATCGGCATCCGTCGCTTGAGTGTCATCGGCATCGACATCGACTTTTCGTGTCCCTGTTCAATATAAATCCTAGAAAACGCCGCAACTCATGGCTGGGTGGAACCCGTCTCATGAATTCATCTCGAGTCGAGTCAGGATGAAGACGAAGCGTGTCGGACAAAAAAGTCAATTCCATTCCAGAAAGAGGGGCCGTAGGCTACGGCCCCCGAATGGGGATTAGCGGCGCTTAATCTCTACCAAGCTGGGCATAGCGGCGCCTGATCTCGGCCAAGTCTGGGCTTCTCCGTCCCCCGAATCTTTATAGCTCGGCTTTTTTTCTTCCAGTCATGCGCGTTTCCAGGTTCCCGCTGGGGTCATTCTGGGGAAAAATGACCTCGGGGTGGTGTGGAGGAATCCGGGGGTTGAATTTGCCTTGTTTCTCACGTATATATAGGCCGATGCCTTGACCGTTGATGAATTGAACCGTTGCCCGAATGCTACTCCAACTTTATCTCAACTCCATAGTATACCAATTGTCTTGAGAAGTCACTATGGAGCCAGCTCAGAGGTCCCTCGCGGGCAAGAAGTCTCTTTGGCAGTCCATCCGCTCAAATCCCAAAGTCGTCTTCATTGCGCTGTTTGCCTCGTAAGTCTCCTGTGCAAGCACCTTCCTCCACCCCAATCTTTCCGCTGACATGTCTGCAAGTCTTGGTGGCTTCGAGTATGGCTACCAACAGGGTGTCCTGGGCCAATCGCTCGTCATGACGCGCTTCACCTCCAATTTCCCCTCAGTCGTCCACTCCTCCTCAGCCACGGGTTGGTTGACGTCCATCCTGCAGCTCGGCGGCATCCTCGGCTCCCTCTCCGCCGGCATTCTCAGCGAGCTCATCTCGCGCAAGCGCACCATGTTCGTTGCCTGCCTCTGGGTCATCCTCGGCAGCTACCTCTACATCGGCGCCCGGGCCGGCGCGCCCTCCCTCCTCTACGCCGGCCGCTTCTTTACTGGTGTCGGCGTGGGCATCTTCAGTGGTGTTGCGCCCATGTACAACGCCGAGCTCTCGCTCCCCGAGATGCGCGGCTTCCTCGTCTCCTTCTACCAGTTCGCGACCATCCTCGGCATCATGCTTTCCTTCTGGATCGGCTACGGCAGCAACTACATCGGTGGCACCGGCGCCTCCCAGTCCGACATGGCATGGCGCCTGGCGTCCATCATCCAGGGGCTGCCGGCGGTCGCGCTGGCCGTCGGCATCTGGTTCATGCCCTACTCTCCGCGCTGGCTAGTCAAGGTGGGACGCGACGAGGAGGCCAGGGCGACGCTCGCCTGGATGAGGAGGCTACCCACGGACGACAAGGTGATCGAGGCGGAATTCTTGGAAATCAAGGCCGAGGCTGTCTTTGAGAGAAAGGCATTTGCGAGAGACTTTCCGTCACTGGCCGAGGCGGCCGGTCGAAACGGCTTCAAGGAGCAGATTGCCCAGTATATCAACTGCTTTCGAACTCGTGACAACTTGACGAGAATTTCAACGGGATTCCTCACCATGTTCTGGCAGCAATGGACTGGAATTGACGCCATATTATACTACTGTACAAGCATCTTTCAAAGCCTCGGGTTGACATCTGGGACGATTGCGTTGCTGGCGACTGGCGTCACCGGCGTGGTGTTTATGGCTAGCACGATACCCGCAATGGTGAGTGTTCTTTTACGTTTTTGGGGACTCTTTTCTAACAATGGGCCTAGTTCATCATTGATAGAGCGGGCCGAAAGCCCATGTTGATTGTCGGTTCAGTAGTCATGGGAATTGCCATGGTTTCCGTTGGTATCATCGTGGCCAAGTGCAGACACGACTGGGCCGCCCACGCTGCAGCAGGCTGGGCCGCTGTCGGTATGTCTCGCCTCGACTCTCTTTTTTTGTCATCGATCTTTGACCCAACTAACACTCCTTTTAGCGCTCATTTGGGTATACATTGCTGGGTTCGGCGCGACCTGGGGTCCGGTGTCCTGGACGCTCGTGTCCGAGATCTTCCCCCTCTCCATCCGTGCCAAGGGAACCTCCATCGGTGCCTTCAGCAACTGGCTCAACAACTTTGCCATTGCCTTCTTCGTCCCGCCCATGCTCGAGGCCTGGGCCTGGGGCACGTACATCTTCTTCGCCGTTTTCCTGGCCGCCGGCACCGTGTGGGTTTGGCTGTGCCTGCCAGAGACCAAGAACGCGAGCCTGGAGGAGATGGATCGCGTTTTCAAGAGCCACACCGGCGCGAGGGACGCGCAGCTGTTGCTTGAAGCACAGCAGGAAGTCGGTCTTGCGGCGCTGCTTGAGAGCCAGGCCATGGTTCACGACAAGTCTGGGTCCGTTGCTGCGGTCGAGCACGTCTGATCAGCACATTTCAGAGACATGAATGTAGCAATGATTTTCAGCATGAGTTTCTAGAATTAATCCGGAATTTTAAAGCCTCGTAAATACCAAACATGCCATTATTCATCGCCCCCCACAAACACCAGTTAGACTCTAGCACCAGCTACGCTGTGCTATGGCTTATTTAGTGGAGTTTCTCGGCATCGCAAAGCCTCCTCCTGCACAAAACTACCCAAAAACCAGTCTTTCCGTCACAGGCTACTATGCCCAACCACTGGCTTCTGTTATCTCTAGTATTATGACAAGAGCCCTTGGCGATGTAGCTTGATTCTTGCCTTGTTCAAGATTCCACGAACTGCCCGCCATGCCGGTGACGCGCAACACGCCACTCGAGAAACGGAGGGTCAAGACAGGCTGCATCGCGTGTCGTCAGCGTCGTCGAAAATGTAGGTACCTATCACATCTCCGATATCTCCAATATCTGCCTACATTTCCCCCTCATCTCTGGCAAACCACTCTACAGGTGACGAAAAGAAGCCGCAATGCAGCAGCTGCGAGTCGAGGCGGGCGAACTGCAAGTACGCAAACGCCGCGGATCAACAATATGGCTACGCCAAAATCAAGGTATGGGCCTCCTTCTTGCTAATGCTTTACGGCATTCGCTGACTTCCTCATTTTCTGCAGTTTATCGATCAGAAGCCCCCTTTGATGGAGCCAGCATCCGGTTTGGAAGATCGTGGGGTAGCCTCAACTCTGCAACCTCCTCGCTCTGGCGTCAGTTGGCAGCAACCCCTGCCACAACCTAGGGCACGCCATCAGGCACTGCCATCAAGCTGGGAGGCTTATTTTGATACCGAACTCCCCGAGACCTCGCAAAGAGAACTTGCCTTGCTGCGCCAGTTTCGCTACCGCACCGCACCGTGGCTCGAGGCTGGTGATCCTGACAGCCGCTTCGCCGTCGCTGCGCTAGAAATGGGCCAAGCGCATGACTTTATTCAAACTCTCATCATGGAGCTTGCTGCTTCTCTTCTTCTGCATCACCCAAGAACCGCTTCTTTGAATAGTCTCCGGCTACGACTGCCTGAACCGGTCCCAGGCTTGAGGCTTGTTGCAGATGCACTCATCAGCCTCACAGAGACGCTTTGCGCTGGCCCTCTTGCCTGGAAACAGTTCCGAATGCCACACAAAACTCCCAGTCCTATCGCCGAACCGCTGCAAACTCTTGTTTGCCAACAATCTCGCATCGGTACGCCCCTTTTCACTTTCATTTTCTAAGCATCATCTAACCACTTGCTCAGACTTGGCAGGTTCTATACTAGCCTTAGCACCACCTGCGACAAACCCAGATTTCTACCTACTGCAACACTATGACAAGTCTCGAAAACAGAATGCCAAATTTACTGCTTACAACTGGGCCCTTCACCATCTCACATCATGTCTTCAATTTGTGTTCCACGTCAGTACTGGCTCTCCAGCTGCTAGTCAAAACCCGGGCACCTCTGAGCAAATTTCGAAAGCTGGCCCGCCTACCGACTGGCACACTCTCTGGCTGCGCATTCAAACGTGGTACGATACGCGACCCGTTGAGATACAGTCCCTAGTCGACATTGGCAGCATAGAGATGAGCCAGATCGACCCCACGAATGCAGCGTCTTTCCCTATACACCTCTATTCGAGCGCAATGGCTGTACAGGCCGCCGTCTTCTATCATATCACCGCGCTTCTTTTGCTGCAGAACAAGCCTCGTCTTATTAGGATACCTGGTCGTCGCCAGCATTTGACGTCGCCCAACTGGCACGCGAGGGCTATTGCGGGTGTCGCCATGTCAAATGACTTTGCTGAGCAGTGGGACCCTATCTTGATTGCGTCTCTGATGTACGTCGCCAGAGACATGACGCATTTCGCACAGCAACATGCCGTGCTTGACTGCTTACGGACTATCACTTCCCATACGGGAGTTATGCTCGAGGAAGAAGCCAATCACCTGCGCGCTCGATGGGCAACCGCAAACCTGGTGGAGGGCCCTCTATCTCGTTGAATCAAGGTGAATATTATTTCATCATTCTATTCTTTATCTATGCCTTGGCTAGTCCGGCTGTTATTGCCTGTGGACAGAACGGATAATCATTGTATCCCACCGGGTCCTTTTCGTTATAGAATGTTTCCCTGTTGTACGGCGCAAAGGGCACGTTGTGCTTCAGTCTAAAGACCAGGTCCGGGTTGGAAATGTATGGCCGCCCAAACGCAATTGCCACCTCCCGGTCCTTGTAGGGCCCGTCGAGTGTCTGCGCCGCCGTGTCCAGCTTGTAATTCCCGGCGACAAACACGGGCGAGAAGTCATCCCACGCGTTCAGTATGAAGTCCAGCGATTGCGGGCGCTTCGTGAACGGCTGTGGCCGCGATGGGTCCGGGACCGCCACGTCCAGCTGCGACGGATCGCCGCGCGGCTCGACCAGGGACAGGTACGCCAGCCGATGGCCGCGCTCCTTCAGCGTGCGCACGACGTGCTCCGTTTGTTCCCATGTGTCGGAGGAGTAGGAGTCCTGGTGGAGAGCAAACGGGCTCAGGCGGAGCGCGGTACGCTCAGCACCAATCTCCCGCACGACGGCTTCAACGACCTCGAGCAGGAAGCGGCTGCGTTTTTCGACAGAGCCACCCCAGGCGTCGGTGCGGTTGTTGACGCTGTCGCGAGTGAATTGGTCGACAAGGTAGCCGTGCGCGCCGTGAACCTCGACGCCGTCACCGCCAGCGTCCACCACGCTGCGCGCAGCCCGGCGAAAGTCATCCACCTTTTGCCAGATCTCGTCCTCGGTCAGCGGCGCCGGCGCCTCGGTGCGTCCCGCGAGCTGGACGTTCCCGCTCGACGCGTACTTGAACCCGCGGCCCTGGACGTACGCCGGGTCGGCCCCGCGGCCGAGGTCCCACAGCTGCTGGAAGACGAAGCTACCGCGCGCGTGGACGGCTGCGTAGATCTGCGCCCAGCCGGCGACCTGCGCCGAGCTGGCGACGCTGGGCAGCCACGGCCGCGCCTCGGCCGCGCCGGACACCCCGGTGGCCTCGGTGATGATCAGGGTACCGGGGACGCAAGCCCGGTCGCTGTAGTACTGCGTCATGATGTCGAGAGGCGCATGGTCGTCGCCGTTGCGGTAGCGCGTCAGGGGCGCCATGACGGCGCGATGCTGCAGCGTCAGGTTGCCGACCTTGAGAGGCTCCCAGAGCCGTGACTGCGACATGTCGAAAGTGTGTTGGTGAAAGAGCACGGCCGAGTTGCCCTCACAACCCACCGTTGCGTCTATACCTCATATTATACATACAGCGATTGAGCACATTGCGACTGGTTTCAGCTGAGAGCTTAATAATACAGAAAGCTTTTGATCTGACATTTTCTTGAAGAGTTTTCCCGTGGACGGCCGTCGGCTTACAAATAATCGTCCCCTTTTCGCTTTGCGGCGGCTCTGTATCCGGCCAATGCCCCGTTAGCGACTGCGCTTAACGGTTCCTAGGGGTAATTCCACCAGTAAAATTCGCACTTTCATCGGCAAAGTCGGTCGTTAGAGCACACCATCGTAAACTAACTTTGGTGGGTGCGGGCATTATGTGGACGTAGGTGGGTGCGGGCCGGAATAGTTGCCGGACATTCAGGAACCATGTAATTGCGCGGCAACTGAAAACTGGTACCTGTTTCTACAACTCCTCTTCTCTCTTTCTTTTGCGACTCTAGAGTATGCTTTCACTCAGCGGCTGTGGCTGCCGTTTGTGATATGATAGCATCTCCAGGGTAAGGATCATCAGGCAGCCTGCCAGCAACGCCACAGATGGGGTCTGCACCATTTTTCTCCCCTCACATCTTCGTCCCTAACGCTGGGCAATTTCACGCTTCTAAAAAGCTTCCTGTCGTGCAGCATCCCCTACGCGATGCGCGTGTGCCGACATTCGTAATGCATTTCTAGAAAAAAGGAACCGCGACCGTGTTCAAAGAGCAGTGAACGCAGATGACAGAACTACCCTAGGACTCGCCCACAGCATCAACATGACACCCCCTCTCGACGAGTTGAGCATTGAACTCATCGAATGCATAGTCTGCAACCTCAAAGTCGCCGACGTTGGCGCTCTGCGTCTCATCAGTCGCGCCGCCAACGCCCGCATCCTGCGCACGCGCTGGCCGGAGTGCTTCAGGACGAAGCGCAGGCTCTGGCTTGACAAGGCTTCACTCGAATCGTTCGTGCACTTGACGGCTACAAGTCGGCTGGTTCTCTCTCTGGAGAACCTCACGGTCGTGGGCGCTGTGGTGGAGTCGCTAGACGACGAGCTCGACGAGGCGGCACCGCACCGCGCACTCCTTGCAAAAGCCTTTGGGAATCTGAAAGCAGGCTCTGGGATCGGTGCTCTCAAGTCACTGGCCCTCACGATCGCCCTTGGGCCCGACGATGGCATGACGCTGCTGGAAGAGGATTTTTACGGATCTGCTGAGGGATCCGCTTCGCCCAGGTCGTCAGGGCTTCCCACTCGGAAGATTCGGCACTGGCCCTACGTCTGGGACCTCGCGCAGAAGGTGCTCGCGGTGACATTGCATGCGTTGGGCGACTCTTGCCTCGGTGTTTCCGAGCAGCTCGACCTCTTCATGGCACCTCAGGGCTGTAGTCTATATCTCCACAAGTTCGTCGACCTTGCCGCTGAATTCCCAGCACCGATGGCTTTGCTGCGGGGCATCAAGGAACTCAAAGTGAGTCTCTCACCGCCGATGAAGATGCCAGAGTACGACGAGGACGGCTTCGTAGTGGGAGAGACGGAAATGCTAGATAGCAACGGGCGGGTCGTGCCATGCCCTACAAACATTCTAGAGGATGTCTTGCGCGCCCTGATAGTGATGCTCCCGGCGCTGGAAACCTTGGATCTGCATTGGTTCTCGCTGAACCGAAAGACGCCGCCCCCAATCTTGCACCCTGACGATGCACCGGCGACTTTGGCCAAGCATCTACGGTGCTGTACCCTGCGCGGGTTGTCGCTGGGTGACGAGCAGCTGCTCGCCTTTCTGAAGAGCACCCGCCCGGCGCGGCTGCACCTCGAGTACGTGCGGCTGCACGACGGCGCGTGGAGCACTGTCCTGAAGCACGTTGCCCGCGCGAGTAGCGGCGTCGAGGCCTATGTCCTGGACGATCTCTTCACCGGCGCGAACAGGCTCATACACTTTGAGGCGCCGGGGCGCTCCAAGTTCCCGTACAGACACGAGCGGGCGGGGCCAAGCACGCTTGTGCGAGAAGAGGGCGGCGCGAGGCTGCCCGTGCACTACTACGCCGTGTCTGCCCGGGCGCTGGGGACGGGGAGCTTGTTTCGATGGAGAAGTAAGGCCATGGACAGGTTCGGGTCGTCGGCCCATTCGTACAACTTTGCCAAGTTGAATCCGGGGAGGCGAAATAGGAGAGATGACTGGGACGTTCACCAGGTTGTGTGAAGTGTAACGGGTGCTACCAGATGTTGGCTTTGACACGCAAAGCTTCTTGGTCAACAGTTCGATACTTATCACTCGAGAGCCGCTTCTTGGCCCTTTGGGGCGGACCGCTTGTTTATTAACGAGATTGCTTGTAGAAGATTTGAATAAAACTCTGGCACGGGGATCGCGGCGAGTGACCGCGGGTACAGGGAGCCGAGGGCTTACTGCAGGCTGTTGGCTGGGTTAGATTTCACAGCGCACTCGATCTGCGGGGTGTTGGCAGGCACGCCTCCCCAGCTGAGTCAGCAGGATGCCCCTTATCAACCGCCACCTTCGGCCCCTCTATAGTCTCTTTCTCTCTTTCTTCCGGATTATTACACTTTTCATACTAGGTTCTTTAGTCCGTGCCTGGCCGTGTGACGCCTATTTTCCCTTGCTTCGCTTGTTCGCTCTATAAGCCGTATTATAGTAGTAACACCTTCACTTTCTTACTAACTTAATTAATAGGAATTTTTTGTCTCCCTACGTTACGCCTAAGACGGATCGTTCTATTAATCTTCCCTAGAAAGAAATAAGATTAACCTATAGGATTAAGCCTAGCTCTCCTAGCTAATTCTACCCTATTAAAACTAGTGGTTATTAAGATATTAACACTATTATATATACGTGTTTTTATAAGAAATAAAAGAAGAGGTCCTAGTATGTCTTTCTAAATATAAACTATCTTTAACTTCTACTACTATTTTAGCTTTAAGAAATTTATTTCTTCTTACTTAGTCTATATAGGTTAAAGACGTATAGTCTTTTTTTTAAGCCTTTCTAGTTAGCTTAAAAGCTTATTACCTTCCTTAACTATCTTACCTCTAAATTATTTAAATAAACCTACTAAATACATTATAATCTATAATAAAACTATAATTAAAGAAAATAAGACCTTAAGATATATATAGCTGTTTTATTAAATAAATAGACCTTATTACCCCCTTAGAAACTATATCTTAATTAACCTTAATTCCCTCTTAAAGTAGTTTAGTTAACCCCTTATACCTTCCTTATAAGGAAGAATAAATAGAGTAAACCCTACTCCTACTAACTAAGGAGGAAAATATATCTCCTACGTTTATACCTCCTAGACGATATTATTCACTTAAGTTATATATTTAACCCCTAACTAGGCCTCCCTTATTTAAAAGAAGAGAGCTATAAAGAGTAAAAATATATTATTAATAATAACCCCTTATAAAACTAGACTCACTATCTAAAAAACCCTCTACTAGAAACACTCTAACCCTATAGAAATTATTACTAGCTCCTCTTAAGTTTCCTTAATAATTACTAACCTTAGCTTAGCCTAATTAGTATTAATAGTAGTGTTTAAGGCTATTATCCCCTATTAACTTAGGAATAGAATCTTTACTCTATATTATATTATTATCTTCCCCTAGCCCTCCCTCTTATATAACTTTCCTTATTAATATTATTAATATTACCTCTAGCTTACCTTCTTATATTTTATCTTCCCCTAGTCCACCTATTATAATAGATCCTATACCCTCTATATAGTACACTAACTTAGACTACTAGGTAGACACTATATAGATTTAGATCACTAAATAGGAAGTAGCTAAAAACGTGTATTATAAACTCTATCCTATCCTAGAAGCTAATAGTACTAAAGTTAAGCTAGCTATTAGGATTATCTAGAGTATATAGACTAGGGAGTAGTAATAGCTTAAAGCTTACACCCTATAGGACCTAATTAGAAACTAGGCACTATTAAATAGCCTATCTAATATAGTGGATCTATTCTAACGTTTTTTAGCTAGACCTAACACTAATAATCCCCTTAAATCCCCTATTAGATATAATAATTTATATTACTTATATCCCTATTACTTACTATAAAATCAGCTATTACTACACTATAGGAGGGGCTTACTATATTAGTAAGCCTACTATAACTATTATAAAAATCACTATAACTATTAGGAAAGTCACTATTCCTATCTATATTCCCCTACTATATCCTTAGGGTAAGGTTAGGATAGTTAGGATAGGCCACCTCCTAGCTTCCACTAATAATTTAAGCTAGAGGTTTTAGCCTATAATTCTAAGAAGATAGATATTGTCTTATATATTAACTAGATTAAATAGATAGCTAGCTAGGTAGGTATAGAAGCTATTCTCTAGAATATAGCTTTTAGCCTACTTTCTAACTAGGAATTAGATAGTTATACTTAGTTTATTAGCCTATTAGAATCTACTAAGACTTAACTAGGAAAAGATTTAAATCTATAGATTAAGCTCCTATAAGAATACTTTAAATATAACTATAGCGCTATTATAGAAGAGGTAGACTCTCTTAAATACTCTTTTACTATAGAGGACGTCTTAATACTCTAATAGTACCTTAATAGAAAGAAGTCTCTCTACTATAAAGCTAGTAGTATAGATAAGGATTAGACTACCCACTATATCCTTTAGGACGTAGACCTAAGCCTAGCTATACTAGTTGACTCTATAGACGATTTAACTGTAGATAGTGTTATACACTCACTACTTACACACTATTATAGGGCTAAAAGGGTATAAGAAGCCTAAAAAGAAATAATAGAATAAACAGTTAAGGTATAAAACATATAGTCTCTATATAGGGACTAACGTTAGCCCTAGGATAGGGACCCCCCCTAGGAAGTATACCCCTATTAATAGAATAGTAAGGCTAGTGAATAGTGTAATGTTTTTTCCTATTATAATAAAGGGGCGTTTAGGTTTAGTAAATAGGGAAGGTTACCCCTAATAGGGAGGAGACTATAGTGATTATAAATCTATTTAATAGGACCTATCACTCTACCCTTATAACTAATAGTGAGTGTTATAGGAGGATAGACGTAATAAACATAAGGGTAGATTATAGAACGATTGCCTATAGACCTAGAAAGACCCCTATAATAGTTAGGTATATGAATATAATATAAAAAAGGATTACCTCTTACCTACTAAAAGAGGCCTATAGGATAAACTAGCCCCTATAGGACACCTAGTAACCCTATTAGTAGAATAGTATAAATAGGTGTTTAGTACTAAACCACTAGTATAACTTATTAAAGTATATCTTATATATATAGAAGATAGATAGATTAAAGTTAAGTATAACTCTAATTAAGTTAATAAAGTGGATAAAGAGGCACTATCTAGCCTAATTGTGTCTCTAGTAAAAGATTATAGTGGGCGCCTATAAGGCCAGCCCTACTAAGGCGAGACTAATTTAATAGTCTAGGCCTTATATAAGCTTAGAATAGTGTTATAAGACGAGCTAAATAAACTATAGTTTATATAATTATAGACACTAATTACTAAGTCACTTCTAATTCTCACCTTTATAGTTATATCTATATAAATAAGTACACCCTAACTATAACACTAGACACTATATCTAGCTAGAGTCTTATAAGTAGAGACTAGGCTGAAAAATATTTTCTAGATATTATAGTAACAATAATATAAAAGCCCTTATAATTATCTAGTATTAGCGATAAAGGCCTATAAGTTATAGAATCTATAGTAATTCCAGTGAATTTTCATTACTAGGATAGATCTATAGCCTCCTATATAGCGCTATATAGAATCATTAATAACTTATCCTATAGTCTACTACTAGACATAAGATTCCTTTATTACTACTAACTTTATATTATATAGGGTAAGGGTAGTAAACCTAACTCACTATTACTTCTAGATAAGCGTATTATAACACTAGCCCTAACTATTAATAGTAGTACTATAAAAGTCTATTATCTAAGAGTAGCTAGAGTGTATATAATCCTACTAGGCTATAGTCTTAATATTCCCTTATAATGCACTTAGGCTATAGTTTAAACATATAACTATATATTAACACTAAAGCTAGTAGGATAAGCTTATACCTTACTCCTAAATACTCTAATTATAGGCTAAGAATCTACCCTACTATTTATTAATCTTAGCCCCTATCCTATATATATCTTCTATAGATAAGAGCTTAGAACCTTTAGCCTAGCTTAGATTATAATAAGTATAGAGGTGTTTTAAACTACTATATTGACGGCTATTATATTAGGCGACCTCCTAGGACCTAACGGCCTAGAAGACTAGCCTAAGGACTCTAAACGCCTAGATAGGTTCCCTTTCTATATCCGACTATTAGAAGACCTAGAAACATTTAATATCGGCTCTATAGATATAGCTACTTATTAGGGTGAGGAATATATAATAAGACTATAAGACCTCGTCTAACACTACTAAGAGCTGTTTACTCCTAGAATTAGTAGATTTAATAATAGTGTCACTATACCTATTACCTTTTAGGAAGGAGTAGATATCTTAGACCTTACTTAACGCCTATATACTCTATCTAGACATAATCGCGTTAAGATAGATAAGATCCTAGACCCCCTATAGGAGGCTAGTATTATTAAAGACATCCCTTTAGGGGAGCTATGCCTAGTCTCTTCCCTAGTGTTTATAGTGTAGTGTAGAGGCAAACCTTATATAGTAGTCGACCTAAGACGTATTAATACAAAGCTAAGAATAGACGTATACCCACTACTATAATAAGACGATATTTTATTATTACTATAAGGCAGTACTATCTTTTTAGTTTTAGACCTAGTAAAAGGTTTTTTCTAATAACTAATCGAGCCGTTAGATAGGTGGAAAACGTCGTTTACTACACCCTACTATAGCTATAAGCGACTTATAGTAAGCACTATAGGTTTAGCAACCAGCTATAATAGTGGCTTATTCCTAATCTATAGTAGGTCTGTTTCTTAGGTAGTGAGTTAGGTCGAAATACATAAGAGTGCTAATAAGTAGTATTATAGTGTATAAGTGCCGTTAGGAGATTACTCCTAATAAACTAATACTTAGAATATTACTTAGATTAATTAGTAGAGATCTAGTCTATCTATCTATAGGAAATCCCCTTCCTTATATATCTATCCTATCCTCTACTATATTCTAGATTATCCACTAATCCTAATAATCCCTCTTACTAGGCTTATCTTATTATCCTAATAATCCTTAGGCTTACTAGATTATTATAATAATCTATTAAGCTATTATATAACTTAATGTCCTAGTCTAGGCGCTAGTGGGCCTAACCCTAGTCGGCCTCACTTAGCCCCTCTTATGTATAGGCTTAGGCTATACTGTTTATAATAATATACTCCTCCTCTAGTGGTCTTATCCTTAAGGCTATCTAAATAGGCTACCTAGATAGTAGGTAGTTTTCCCTCCTTTATCACTATAAGTCGTTATATCTTCTAACCGAGTTATAAAAGCTTCTACCTAATCCTATAAACCTTCCTATAAGACTAACGAGTAAAACACCCTTCTTAAGTTAATAGTTAGCAACCTTATTAATATGCCCTCGTGTTCGTCCTATACTAACCACAGCCTACTAGGCTACAAAGCGTCTAACGTAGATTCGTCTTATTACTTTAAATACGTCCGCTTTAACTAGTCTTACTATAATATAAATCCCCTTACCCCTTAATAACTCCGTCGTATTAGCACCTAATATTAAAAGGCTAAGTCTAAGCTAGAGGCTATTAAAGAGGAACTTAAAAAGGTAAGCGCTAAAGTGCGCTATTTATAAAAATAAAAGAAATTATAGTTTAAGAAAATAATACACACTATTATACGTAGTATTAATAACGTCGAAGAGTTAGAGCGTGTAGAACAGGAGGAAGTGGAATAGCTTTAGAAGGCTATTAGTGCCTTTCCTACTCTATCCAAGGAGTTAGATCCTTCCTTAGTTTATTCCTTTAAGGCTAAGTTTAGTATAGAGTCTCTTAATAGCTCCTATAGGATTAACTAGAATGCTTTTCTTTAGAGTGAAACTAGCTAAGTAGTTCTAAGTAATTAGATAGGTTCTTAAGTGGTTCCTATATGTTTTTAGAGTTTAGGTGTCCTTTCTATTTAATAAGATAATAATAATTCTTTTTAGTTCTTTATACTTTAAGTATTCTCTTAACTTTGTATTCGTTTATATCTTTAATAGTAATGTCTATAGTGAGTGTTATATTACTTAGTGCTTTCTCTAGTAATAATATATAAAATATAGGATATATCTTTATCCCTTCTAGTAATAATAGTTTATAGTTAACTTTTAATAGTTTTTATTTAATAAGGAATAGTCTAATTTTCTTCTAGTTAAGTTTATTACTAGGTTATTTTATCTTAATGTTTTTATAGATAAGGTAAACTTTATCTCCCCTCTTTAGGATTAGCACTAGTAATCTCTTTTTATCTATATAGTGTTTTATTTAATTCTATAAAAATATCTATTCTACTTATAGATGTTTTTATATTTCTATAATTATTACTATATACACTGTAGCTACTAGTGTGTTTATATTCTATACTATATGTGTTTTGATTATAGGGTTGAATCTATAGTTCACCCTAAAGGGTGATATTTTTATATTTTTATTTTTTAAGCTATTTATAGCCTATTATACGAGTAGTAACTATTCTACCTAATCGTTTTATTAGTAGTTTATATAGCTTTATAGATACTACTCGAGTATCTAGTTCTAGATTTCTATTTATCTATCTATCTATAGATAAAATACTATTAAAAGGTTCTATCTAACCTTTATAATTTCTATAAGGCATTTCTAGAAATTTAATATAAAGAGTTTATCTTAATCTAATATTAACTTTATTAGTAAACTGTATTATACAATAATTGTTTTAAAGAATACATATACTAATTCTTTTATATTACTTAATTCTATATATAGAATATAGTAGGTGTATTTTATAAGTTTATTAATAATAACTAGTATACTATTATAGTATACTTCTATTATAGGTTCTTTCGATTTTAGTAGCTTAATAATAAAATCTATAGTGATTGTCTACTATACTCTTTCTAGTAGTAGTATAGGTTATAGTTCTCTATAAGGCGTATATTGTGCTACCTTAGCTTTATTATAGATATTATATCCTACAATGACTTTCTATACTATCTTTCTACTTTCTAGGAAATCGTACAATCTTCTTAATTTATTAATTGTTTTCCTTACACCCTAATGTCTATATAGTGGGTGTTCATGTATTTCCTTAATAAGCTTCTCTTAGAGTGTACTAGGAACATACTAACGTTTATTAAATAAGTAATTCTTCCTATTCTTAGTTATATGCGGTTTCGTTTCCTAATTGTCTAGGTAGCTGTTGTTTTTTATATATAATATAATATATTATATCTATGTATTGTCTAGCTTAACTTACTAGATTATATTAACTTCTTATATACTTAGAATAAGGTTCCTATCCTTATTATATTTAAATAGTAGATTCTCGTCTAGTGCTTTTATTGTTTTTAAGTCTTTATATTAGCTAAGAGTGTTAGCTCTACTATTAAGTGATCCTTTCTAATATAGGATCTTAAAATTATAATCCGTAAGGGTTTTATACTATCTAATCTATTATTTATTTAGATCCTTTATAGTCATAAATAAGGTTAGGTTCTTATAATTAGAATAAACCTTAACTTTATAGTTTACGCTTACTAAATAGTGTTACTATTCTTTAAATACTTAAATAATAGCTATAAGTTCCTTATTATATATACTATAGTTTAGTTCTAGTCTATTAAGTTTCTTTAATAAGAATACAACTAGGTAAAGTCTTCCTTTATTATCTCTTTATCCTAGTTATCCTTTAATTATATAGTTAGATACGTTAGTCTTAACTTTAAAAGGTTTATTTAGATTAGCTATAAGAAGAACTAGCTCTTCTAGGATTTTGTCTTTTAGGTCTTAGAATGCCTTAGCTTCTACTTCTATCTATTTAAACTTATTATCCTTCTTTATAAGGTTAGTTAGAGGAATAGTGACTTCTCTAAATCTATAAATAAACTTTTAATAGAAGTTAGTGAATCTAAAGAATCCTTAAACTTCTCTAACGTTTATAGGTTCTAGCTAATTTCTAATATCTTTAATCTTAGATAGACTTATCCTAATTTATCCTAGTGTGATTTTATATCCTAGGAATTTAACTTTCTATTAATAAAAATCTACTCTTTATTCCTTTAACTAGGAGCTTATTATCTTATAGTACTTATAGTACTTTATATATATACTTCTTATACTCTTCTAATATATCTAAGTAGATAAGGATATTATTAAGGTAGATAATAATAAATCTATTAAGTTATTTTCTTAGTACTATATTAATTATAGTCTAGAAGGTTATAGGTGTATTTATAAGTCTAAAGGGTATTACTAGGTATTCGAAGTGTCCTCTTAAGGTTTAAAAGGCGGTTTTCTACTTATAACTATCCACTATATAGATAAGGTTATAAGCCCCTTTTAGGTTAAGGGTAGTAAACTATTTAGCTTATCCTAGCTTATCTTAAATCTCTATAATAAGTAGTAATAGGTATTAGTTTTTAATAGTGATCTTATTTATTTTCTAATAGTTAATATATAGTTATAGCTTCCTGTTTTTCTTTAGTACCTATAGGATTAGGTGTCCTACTAGGGACTCTAATAGTTATATATATCCCTTCTATAGTATTTCCTCTAAATATTCCTTAAGCGCTTTATCTTACTCTAGGTTAGTAGGATAGACTTTATTAAACGTTAGTTCTTTACTAGGCTAGAGTTTAATCTTATAGTCCTAGTGTAAATATTCTAGTAGTCCTGTTTCTAGCTCTCTACTAAACAGCTTACTATACTTTAAGTATTCCTTAGGAATCTCTATTATACTAGCTTTTAACTCTCTAGTAATTATATATAGTCCTAGAGGTCGGTTATAATTCAATAAAGGTGCCTTTCTTTAGCCGCTCTTCTTATTATAATCGTATCCTAGTATATCCTACTAAAGTTAGCCTATTCTCTAGTTGACTCTAGGATTACTCGCCTATAACTAGGGTATCCTTAATATAACGTTATATTTTAAGATCTCTGTAATATCTAAGGAGAGAGTGTGGTTCATGCCTTAGATAGAAATAGGAAGTTATATAGTTTCCTAATCTACCACTCTATAGCTATACTTAATAGCTTCTCCTTCTATATTCATAAGTTAGTAGGGCTTGTCTTTCTTTTTCTAGGGTAATTATAATTTATTAATAAGATTTAGTAAGATAAAGTTTCCTTATACTCTACTATCGATTATTGCCTAGGTTCTTCTTCCTTTAATAAGGATATTAATTATAAGATGACTAGTACTACTAACGTCTATAGTATATAGAGACTGATTAGATCTCTATTAAAGTGTTAGTCTTAGTTATAATGATGGTTGTTATTTCCTAAACTTCCTTCTATGGTTAGTTTAGTTAGTCTGATTAACAGACTCTTTTTAGAGCTATAGTGACGGTTATATTATCTACCTTCTAAGTTAATTAGACTTATTATAAGTAAGTCGTTCTTTTATACACTGTTTCTATTATATTCCTACTATATAGGTCTAATATAGATAGTGTAGTTATTATCCTTAATTCGGTTTTCTTTATTTTATTATAGTATAATATAGTCGTCTTTTCTTTTATATAGGGTCTAATTTTAGAGTTCCTTAGTATAGTAGGGTTTATTACCTATACTAGGAATAGGAAACTATCTATACTTGATTTTATCTATAAGATGATCCTTATAGTGGCAATTTGTATATACTGTCTACACGACTTTATAGTGTTATAGGTGTTATATAATGGTTTTAGGGTATTTATAGTCTTCGAGTACCTTATATTCCTCGTCTTAGTCTTACTAAATGGCTTTAGCTAGTATTCCTAAGTTGGTGATTACCTCTCCCTTAACTATAATAAATTCTTTATTTTTAAACTTATAGTTTATTAGTTATACTTAGTTTTATAAGATATATTCCTTACTATTAGGTTTAGTGTAATTCTAAGGTGTCTTTAGGAAGACCCTCTTCTATTCAGTGTTAGTAGTGCTTAGAGTGATAAAGGCGTCTTCTTACTATAACTAGTTAGTTTAGACAGTCTAGGGTTCGTAGGGATACTAGTTAGATCCTTCTTTATTAGACTTATAGACTAAGTATGCGTCGTTATAATACACTAAGAAATATAGGTAGTTATAAGAGTGTGTGTCTTCTTTAGGTACTAGCTAGGTTCTAAAATCCTAATCTTCGTCTAATATAAGGTCATAGTAGTCTATAAACCATTCGCCGTCTAAGATGTATTCTTCACTATTGACTATACTAATATTATAAGTAGGTAGGTCTTTATAGTTTACTGTATTTATTCTACGGTTATCCTTAACTAGCTTCCACTGCTTCTTAGGTGCTTAACACTTATTAGTAAAGTGTCCTAGCTTTCTATAGTTATAGTAAGTCTTGCTTTTTCCTTTATTATAGCTTTTATGTGTAGTGTTAAGTTCTATAGGGCCTAAGTGTGTTCTATAGGCTGTAGACCCTTTATAACGTCTGCCGGTATTAGCCTAGTAGTGTGGTGGCAACGGGTGGTTTTATTGTCTAGCACCTTATACTCTACATTCGAGTCGCCTAGTATATAGCCGGTTATTAATCTTAATAATCTTTTTAATAAACGTATTAAAGTCATCTAGTTAATCTTCTTTAGTAATCTTATCCTTTACGTCTTCTCTTAGTCTATTATAGAAAAGTTCTATTTAACTATTGTTATCCTAGTTAATATAAGTGGTAATACGTCTAAACTTATGTGTGTAGTGCTAGGTAGATCCTGTCTACTTTAGTGACTTAAGTTTATATATTACAGTTCGTACCTCGTCTAGGTCACTAAACGTAGTCTATAGTGCTTCTTTAAAGTTCTTATATTTTATAAAGATGCGTATAGTGTTATTATTAGGCTTCTTGTTATTAAGATAGTCTTAGAGTGTCGGCTCCTACTATTCTATAGCTTTACTAGTAAGAAGGTTTCCTACGTAGAGGATCTTTATAGATTCCTTAGTAATAGAGTTATTAACTTAGAGATAGGCTTTAGCTTAGGTTAAGAAGGTATAGATGTTTCCCTTAGTTCTATTAAACGTGTTAGGTTTAGGGAATTTAGGTATTATCGTTTTTAGTTTAGGTGGCGTAGTAGCTTTAAGCTTTATTTCTTCTAGCTACGCATTAAGGTACTCGACTTTAGTGTTAAGGTTAGTAATTTTAGTGGTTAGGTTAGTATCTATAATCACTAGGTCAGTGTCTATAGCTACTAGGTCGATAGCTACTACTATAGTATTAGTCTTCTTACTAGTGGTAGACATTATAAGGGTTAACTGCTTAAGGTTTTAAGGTAACTTACTAAATAGGACTAATTAAAATATAATAGTGGCTTATTCCTAATCTATAGTAGGTCTGTTTCTTAGGTAGTGAGTTAGGTTAAAATGCATAAGAGTGCTAATAAGTAGTATTATAGTGTATAAGTGCCGTTAGGAGATTACTCCTAATAAACTAATACTTAGAATGTTGCTTAGATTGATTAGTAGAGATCTAGTCTGTCTATCTATAGGAAATCCCCTTCCTTATATATCTATCCTATCCTCTACTATATTCTAGATTATCTACCGATCCTAATAATCCCTCTCACTAGGCTTATCTTATTATCCTAATAATCCTTAGGCTCACTAGATTATTGTAATAATCTATCGAGCTATTACGTGACTTGATATCCTAGTCTAGGCGCTAGTGGGCCCGACCCTAGTCGGCCTCGCTTAGCCCCTCTTACGTATAGGCTTAGGCTGTACTGTTTGTAACACTAGCCCTAGGTTCTTCTAATACTAAATAGAAGACCTATTCTAACTATACCTTTAGTAGTTTATACTAGTGTATATTAATAACATGATTATCTACTTATAGAATATTAATAATCATATTAACCACCTAGACCTATACTTTAATATCCTATACTATTCTAGTTACACCTTATTACTAGCTAAATATTA